>JADRCD010098564.1:0-11547 GCA_019843815.1 Montemys delectorum | reverse complement strand
TGGGTGAGGGGAAAGGACTGAAGCCCTGAGGGCCAGCAGAAAGAATAGAAACAGGCAACCTCAGGAAATAGGAGGTTCGGGGACCCTCCAGAATGCACCAGAGATCTGGGAGGTGAGAGACTCCCAGGACTCAAAGGGAGAGACCTTGGAAGAAACATTTGTCACATCTTAATAAATAAGTTGAGGCCAGAAACGTGAAATGAGTAATATTTTATAGTTTTCCACAGTTAGCAGCAGACCTCAGTGCTGTGAGCCCTGCCAGTGTAAGCTAGAGAAAAGCGTGGCCAAGAGCCAGCAGCTTCACCTTTTTGCTGAGATTCATGTTCTCCATCTTGGCCTTCAGCAGCTTCATCTTATTCATAGTTATTGAATTTTCAATGATCTGTTGCCCAGAAGGGGAAGGCTCAGCTTCTTCATCCTCATCTGTATACAGATTATACACAGAACCACCACTGCAAGGGGAACAGTAAGTACTTAAAACATGCTTGATACCTGCTGAGCTCCAAAAGTCCTAGGTACAGTAGCAACTACAGTTCCTACCAGGTGTGAAACACTAACTTCATTTTATCATTGTAAATGAAAAAAAAAATTTCCAAAGCATTTCTTTCCCCAAACTGGGCTCAAATGTGGTACCTAACCGGGAATGGCCTTGCTCTCTCTTCTGATCCTCCTGCTTCTGCTTTCTGATAGCTGGGATTACAAGCACAAGCCACCCAAACCAAGTTTTATGTAGTTCTAAGGATTGAATTTAGGGTTGTGTGTGTGTTAGGCAAGTGTGTTACCTGCTGAGCTACATATCCAGCACATTTAAAACACAGTTGGAGGGTTAGGGACATCGCTCAATGGGTAAATTATCTGCCTTGCAAACACAAGTACTCAAGTTCAGTTCCCAAAACCAAATGGAACAAACTGGCTTGTCTGCAATCTTAGCTCGGGGAAGGCAGGGACAGGCACATACCTGAGGCTCACTGGTCTGCCAGTCTACCTGCCTGTAGAGCTTTAAGCCAAGGCTCTATCTCAAAAAAGAGGTTGGACAGCTCCTGAAGAACAAACCCGAGGTCTACTTGTGGTCTCTACATGTAAAGGCACACATAAACCTACACTAACACACAAGTACACACAGACACAGACACACATTTCTTAGGAGAAAACAACTGGGAAAGTGCTGCATCATGACTTAACACTGCTGAGCTGCTCCAAGGTCACTGCAGCGCACTGACAGCACTGCTGGCCCTGCTCTGGCCGCTTGCTCTATCAGGCACTCCCCACAGACCGTTTCGTTATAAACACATACAAGGTAGATAGTATATCCCCTTTTATAAATCAAAACTGCAAGTAAGAAGTTAAGTGATTGGCCAACCACATGGTTCAGGGGGGAAAGGAGCTTGCCACTAATCCTGATCACCTGAAGTCAATCCAAACACTTGTGGGGTGGAAAGAGAAAGCTGTTTTTTATCTCCAGAAGTGTGCAGTGGTATGCACACCCTCACCCCACCCCCAGCACTAATGAATGAAATGTAAACAGTTAAAGCCCAATGTGGTGATGCAATCTTTAATCCTGGCACTCTGGGGGTAGATCTAGACTGTTTCCAACTGCAAGCTATTACACAAAAATCAGAGTATAGATGAGCAAGCTTCCCTGGAGTAAGATGTGTATGCTCAAGAGCTGTACAGCTGGATTTTGTGGTAAAACTATTTTCAGCTTTTGATTACCCTCCACACTGGCTTATTTCACAGTGGCTGTGCTAACTTGAATGCCTATAAGATGTGAAAGTATGTTCCCTTTTCCCTGCTTCTGCTGTTGTTTTGTTAATCTTGACCATTCTGACTGGGATGAGATGAAATCTCAATGTAGATTTGTGTTTGCCTGATGACTAAGAATGGTGAACACTTTTCAAAGTGTTTTTCAACCACCTCTGCTTCAGCTTTTGAGAACTCTCTTTAGATCCATATCCCATTTAAGTGCAGTTTTCTAAACGTTTAGGGTTTGGGGTTTTTTTTATCCTACAACTTTCAAATGTGTAACTGGTAAGGACTTTTCCCCTCCTGTGGGCTACCCCTTCAAACACAGTGTCCTCTGCTGTACAGAAGGTTTTGTTTATGAGGTTCCATTTCTTCACATCTCTTCTTAATGCTTGTGCTGTCAGAGTCTAGTTCATAAAGTCCTTTCCTGTGCCTTTAGGTTCAACCTTGTTCCCTTTTTCTTCCATCAGGTTCAGGATATCAGGTCTTATATTTAGGTCCTTGGTCCATTTGAAGCCCAGCCTTGTACAGCCTGAGAGAGATGAGTTTCATTCTATGACATACAGCTATGCTGTCTGACCAGCACTATTTGCTGAAGATGCTCTTTTCACCAATGTGTATTTTTGGCTTCAATGTAAAATATCAACTGTCCTTGGATGTCTGGAGGTCTTAAATTCTATTCTATTAATCAATGCCTCTTTTTTAATTAAAATATTTTGTATGGATATGGGTGTTCTAGCTGAATGTCTGTGCACCACATGCATGCAGTGGCTTGGAGAACCAAAGAAAATGCTGGATCACCTGGAACAATATAGGTGCTGGGAATCAAATCCAGATCCCTTGGAAGAGCAGACAGTCCTCTCAACCACTGAACCATCTCTCCAGCTCCACCCAATTTGCTCCTCTCTTCTCCTCCCCCCCCCCCCCCCCCCCCCCCCCCCCCCCCCGCCAATATCATTCTGGTTTTATTACTGTAGCTCTGTAGTACAACTTACTTAAAATCAGGAATGGTGAGACTTCCATCAGTTATTTTATTGTTCAGGATTGTCTTAGCTATCATGGAGCTTTTGCTTATTTAATATTATGTGAAATTTAGTTTTTCAATTTCTGCGAAGAATTGTGTTGAGATTTTGAAGGGCACTACAATGAATCTCTAGATTGCTTTCAGTAGGATGGCCATTTTCACACTATTAATACCAATCAATAAGCATGTGAGGTCTTTCTGTCTTTCTAGTATTTTCAATTTCTTTCTTTAATGTCTTAAAGTTTTTATTAAAACAAGTCTTTCATTTCTTTAGTTGTTACATGATGTGTTGCATGCTATTGGGAAAGCTGGTTTCATTCTAAGTATCTTTGTCACTTGTACATAGAACAAGCTATTGATCTTTGTGTGTTATGTGTTCCTCTATATTGCTGAATGGATTATCTGTAGACATTTTCTGGTGAGTCTTTGGGGTCTTTGACTTATGAAATTATATCTTCTGTAAACAAGGATATTCTGACTTCTTCCTTTCCCATCTGTATCGTCTCCTTCAGTTGTCCTACTCTGGTCAACTTCAAACAGTAGTCGACAGTGATTTTAGTGGAGATGCTTTGTTTACAATGATGTTGGCTGTGGAACTGTTGTAAACAGTTTATTCATTTACATATGTTGAACCAACCCTGCATATCTGGGATGAAGACAAATTGATCATGGTGGATAATCTTTTTTGATATGTTCTTGAATTATGTTTATTTCTATATAAACAATACTGGTCTGCAACTTTTTTATCTGTTAAGTATTTGGCCTTTGTATCAGGGTACTAGTGACTTCATAAAACGAATTTGGAAGTATTCTTTCTATTTCTATTTTGCAGAATAATTTGAGAAATATTGGTGTTAAATCTTCTTTGAAAAGAGCTTATAGAAAACTACTGAATCTACCTGTCCCTCCATAGTTTTTGTTGGGAGATTTTAAACTAAAGCTCTATCACACATTGTGGTTGTTTACATTATTTACCTCATCTTGACTTAATACTGGCAGGTTGTATATATCTAACAATTCATCCATTTCTTTTAGGTTACCCAGTTAGGTGGAATAAAAAATTTTAAACTATGATCTTATAGTTTTCTGAATTTCCTAAGTAAATGTTACAACATTTCCCTTTTCATCTATGATTTTATGAATTTAGATCTCTTCTTTTGTTAATTTGGCTACAGAACATCGGTATTCTTTATTTTTATTTGTTTGTTTTCAAGACAGGGCTTCTCTGTTTAACAGTCCTGCCTGTCTGCCTGCCTCTGCCTCTTGAGGGCTAGGATCAAAGATGTGCACCACCATACCCAACCTACTATTTTTTTTTTCAAAAAACCAACTCATTTATTTTTTATTTTTTGTATTTTAAAAATCTGTTATTGATCTCAGCCCAAGTTTGAGAATTTCTTCCCATCTAATTTTTGAGGGCGTTAATTCTTCCTGTTTTCTAAAACTTTTAGAAAGTGTATAATTTGTTAATGAAATCACTCCCATTTATAAAAATTAATATATGAGTGTTTTGTCTGCACATATGCATGTGCACATTTGTGCCTGCTGCTAGGTGTTGGATCCCCTGAAAATGGAGTCATTAGAGAATTGAACCTGGATCCTTTGCAAGAGTATTAAGTATTCTTAACCTCTGGGCTATCTCTCTAGCTCTCTCTCAGCAACAAAAAGCTGGCACTTAGTACTAGGAATTTTACTGTTAGGGTTGCCTTTATGGTGTCCCATAGATTTTGATATGTGGTATTTTCATTTTCATTCAGTTTTAGGAAGTTTTACATTTCCTTCTTGATTTCTCCCATAGCCCAACTTGTATTCGACTTCTGTGAGTTTGTCCACATTCTCCTGTTTCTGCTGTGGGTGTCCACAGTGCTCAGGCAGATGCCCTTACTTCAGTTTCCCCAGCTTCCTTGCTTTGTGTCCTAATATGTGGTCAATTTTGGAGAATGTTACATTGCTGCTAAGAAGAAAACTCATTCTTCAGTGTTTGAGTGTAATGTTTTCTAGATCCATTGGATTTATGATATTTAACTGCAGTTTATCTGGTTTTGTCTGGATGACCTGTCTACTGGTGATGGTTGGATATTGAAGCCATACCTTGTGATTGTGTTGGGATAAATGTGTGGTTTTATATCTAAAGGTGTTTCTTTTATTAAATGAGATGCTCCTGTTTTTGGTACATAAATGTTTATAATATCCTCTTGGTAGATCGGCATTAGAAGAGTATGCAGTGTCCTCCATTTTCTCTGACCAGTGTTGCTCTCAGGTCTACTTTATCAGCTAGTACAATAGCTGCTCCTGCTTAGGATACCTTTTTCTATCCTTCTACCCTAAAATGCTGTCTGTCCTCAATGTGAGGTGTGTTTCTTGGGGGAAACAGAAAAAGGGATCCTGTTTTATCCTCTTAGTTTGTGGGGTCTTGGGGGGGGGGGAACCATTAAAACCTAGAGTTATTAGTGTTTGTGGTGTTTGTGTGGATATCTGGTCTCACCTTTGTTATTACCCCAATCACTCAGGTTGTGGGCCACCTGAATGATGGTTATTTTGTCAACTTGAGGCAGGCTAGAGTTACCTGTAAAGAGGGAACCTCAACTGAGAAAATGTCTCCAGCAGATTGGCCTGTGGGCAAGGCTGTGAGGCATTTTCTTGATTAATGATATACATGGGAGGGCCCAGCTCACTGTAAACTGTGCCGCCACTGGGCTTAGGTACTATAAGAAAGCACATTGAAAAAGCCATAAGGAACAAGCCAGTAAGCAGTTTTCCTCCATGGCTTCTGCTTCAGTTCTTGCCTCCAAGTTTGTATCTTGTGTTTCTACTTCAACTTCCCTGAGTGATGGAGTGTGTGTTAGCATTCTGTATAAACTCCACCCCGAAAGATACCTGACAGCAGCCAGGTATGCTCCTCCCCATGGTTACCTGGCAACGGCCAGGTAGACCTGGCCCTATAAAAGGGGCTGCTTGCCCCTCCTCTCTCTCTTACTCCTGCTTCTCTCCCTTGCCTCTTACCCCCTTGTTCCCCCTCTCCCCATTCCCTTCCCCTCTCTCCACGTGGTCATGGCCAGCCCCTACTTCTCTATTCTCTCCTTCTCTCTGCCTTTCTTTCTTTTCTTTTCTTTTCTTTTTTCTTTTTCTTTTTTGGTTTTTCGAGGCAGAGTTTCTCTGTATAGCCCTGGCTGTCCTGAAGCTCACTCTGTAGACCAGGCTGGCCTCAAACTCAGAAATCTGCCTGCCTCTGCCTCCCAAGTGCTGGGATTAAAGGTGTGTACCACCACTGCCCGGCCTCTCTGTCTTTCTCTGCCTCTGCTACCCTCTTAACTCTCCTCCCCAAACCCTAAATAAACTCTATTCTATACTATATCATCGTGTGTCTGGTCCCTCATGGGGAGGGGATGCCTTGGCATGGGCCTGCCAGGGCACTCCCTTCCCCTACACCTTGCCAGAACATATTCTTATAGCTCTTTCTCTTTTTATGATCACAACAGTGTGACCTGGGAGTTGTAGGCTAAAATCAACCCTTTCCTCCTCAAGTGGCTTTTAGTCCTAGTGTTTGATCACAGCAATAGAAACCCTTACTAAGACATTGTGTTTTCAGTCTTGGGGCCCCTCTGGGATTCCACATGGTCTACTAGGAGCAGTGGGTAGGGAGAGCACTGGGTTAGATTATCTCTAACTGTGCTTCTGGGTTGGGATCCAGAACAGTAGGTTGGAGTCTAGGAACTGAGGCGCTAGGAGTTCCTTCCTTGACTTTCCAGTTCAGATTCCACATGTGGATTTCAAACTATCTCAGATCTGAGCAGTGGGTGGGGTGGCTGACAATGTGGGGGCTGGAGCAGATGACCTGGCTCAAAAGACCCTACTTGAAATGAAGTTTTGATTCAAATTCCAGCTTAGACTCCAAGCAGCCTCAGATCTGCAGGGTGTATTAGAGTATCTGATTAGGTGAATGAGGTGGGGAGAGGAGCAGGGGGAAGGCTGACACATGCAGACATTGACACTGACTCCGAATGTGTCTAAGGAGGGCTTGGGTCTGCTTCACCAGGGCCCAGTGGTGGGCAGGTGGCTCACAGGAGGGGCAGGTGAATTGACTCTGAGTACCTAAAGTTCTGATTCCAACTTGGGTTCAGTCCATTGGCAGCAGTGGGTTAAGAAGCTGAGGCAGAAGGATTTCTATGAGTTCAAAGTCAGCCTGGTCTACAAAAGAGTACTCAAACAGCAGGGCTACAAAGTGACCCTTCTCTAATTTAAAAAAAAATTAAATTAGTTTTATAAAATAAGAGGTTAGGTCATTTGTCTCAAGACCAGAAAGACAGTAGGAATTGGGCCTCAGATTCAAACAGCCAACTGTCTAGTTCCAAAGCTAAGTTTTCCTGTTACTCTCTGTCACAAGCATTATGTATGACAATGCGTGACAAAATTAATATATGTGACAACTTTTTTCTCTATGTCAACAAACCTGAAAATGAAGGAACATGAAGATTTTTGTCAGTTTACCTTGTGAAGTCAGAAGGAATGATTATGCATGCTCTAGTCTTGATTACCATTAAATATTTTGACTCTAAATATTTCTCTATGAACTATGGCTTATTTTAACTTGACCCCTTAAGAAATATTCTAAGCTGTTTCTAATATAATTTTATGGTCACAAAAACCACACTCTCCTGTGGAATTTATATACCAAGAGAAATATTTTATCAAATACATTTTAGAGTATAAAATAATTTCTAAATTCACCTCATTTTTCAAATAATCTTTTTGGAGGGAAAAGCACTGGAGCACTCTCCCCGCCTACACTTGTCTCCCTGCCTTGACTTGTCTTTATTCCATCCTATAGACCATCTGGCCTTGAGCCTTTAGCAACCCTTCTCCCTCTCTCTCGCCAGTGCGGGACTACACATGGAAATCAGGAGAAAAAGGAACTCTCCAGGTTCCAGGTTAGCATGGACTAGATAGGGAATTATAGGCCAAGGCCAGGGCTACACAGTAATTAATGCTGGGACTACCATGTCTATTAAATAATCATGTTATTATTCTCCTAACAATCATAGATTCATGGGATCAGCTACAAGCCAATCATTTATGCTCAATGGGAAAAATACAACTTGACTAAGATAACATATAATTTACAATAATTTATAAGTCCCTAAAAATCTATATATTTAATATTCATTGTTTAAAGATTTAGCTTTTATTTTTATTCACGTGTATGTGTGATTGAGAGAAGGTATATAACAGGTTGGAGGGTATGCATGGAGGCTAGAGGAGGGCACTGGATCTCCTAGATCAGAGTCACAGGTGGTTGTGACCCACCTGATGTGAATGCTGGGAACTAAATCATGATCTTATCTCTTAGAAAAGTAGTAAGTACTCTTAACCATGACAGTATATCTCCAATCCCTATATTTATATACTCTAATACTCTCTTGAATTTTAATACATAAGCATTCTCTAGACCCTTAATAATATGATTAAATAACAACAGATGGACAAATGTGACATTTATTTCAACATGAATGTTGTTCATCCCCAAACCAAGTACTAATTTGAGTTTTGTTTTTTAAAGGCAAGATCTGACTCTGCATTTCAGGTTGATCTGGACCGCACTGTGTAGGCCAGCCTGTTCTCAGCTTTCCAGTGCTGGCATTACAGACTTAGCTTCCTCACTGGGTTTTTTAAAAGGCAAGTTATCATGTAACCCTTACAGTGTCTGCTTAGATTTCTTTCTTTCAAAACAAGGAAGCATGATTCACTAAAATGATCTAAGATAAAACATTAACATTTTATATGTGAATGAGTCCAATAATTCAGCAAAATATGGCAATGGCTCAAAGATAGCCTGAACCTATTGTGTGGCCTATGAACTAAGTAGTTTTTCACAGTTTTAAATAGCTAGAAGAAGATCAAAATAATTGTATTTTTAACACATAAATTTATACAGAATCCAGGTTTCCTGTCATAGAGATAGAATGGCTAGTCTGTGCATTACATATCATTCTCCTGCACAATGCTGGAACTAACAGCTGTGTTAGGCAATGCTTAGCATTGTACACTAAAGCCTGGCAAGCTCTAGCTACAGGGATGCAGTCACGGGATGGTTATCCTGTGTGGACGCTGTGCACTGCTATTTGGTACTGTCTTTTACTTCTTTTGAAACAGAGTCTCACTGTGTAACTCTGGTGGTGGCCTAGAACTCCCTACCTAGAGCAGGTTGTCCTTGAACATGGAGAAACCCCTCTTCTCCTGTTTCCCAACTGCTGGTGAGCATCACCATGCCCAGTGTTATTCTGTAACTTAAAAATAAATCAGTGTACACCAAACATGGACTCGGAAGCATACACATGTTACATCAGATAGAGCTGAAATCATTAGACAATATTTTAAAACCTGGGTCCCTACTTTCTTTGTGGGTCTTATAACAAGAGGCACCCCTCCGGCACGTTAGGCTGCTGTATTGGGAGTCTATGGACTATACCCTAACTCTTCTCAGTAATGTGTAGTCTGAAGAAATATAGGAGTGGTGTGTACTTGGACATATGAGGTCATTGCTTCTCCCTGCTGCTGCTATAGGAGTGGAATATCCAGAAACAGCTTGTTGGGTGCCCCAACTGTACTTAAGTGAGTTACAGGTGCTAGCTATAGGCTTTTACGACCTCTTTCTTCTAGTTAACAATGTTATTATTAGTGTGGATTGTGTAGAGTGAATGGCATGGTACACATGCTGAGGTAACAGGACAACTCTGGTAGTCTCTCTGATCTTCTACCATTGTGTGGCTCTCAGGAGCCAACAGGTTGGCAGGCTCGCACCCTCAGGTGGCAATACTTTTACCTGGGGAGCCCTCCTGCGGGCTCTAATGTCCTCTGTTTTTAAAGTAGAGATATTCTCTGAGGTCCCCACAGAGATGAATGCAGTAAATAGGATATAATGTCCCCTAGTTAACGTGGAGAGTGCCTCAGCAGCAGATCATCTACACAAAGTGCCTCAAGTATTAGGCTCAGTTCCTAACGCTATCTGGAAAGAAGAACACACTAACATAAGCAAACCAGACACAGAAATAGTGAAGAGAGAAGGAAAATGACAATATATAAAATGTCACCACTAACTGGAATGACAGGCCAAATAATACAAAGACAGGACTGTAGAGACAGCCGGCATATAATACACTTGTTGCCAAGTCTGAAAACCTGAGTTCAATATCCAAAACCCACGCTGCACAATTCACTCACATGTGAACACACATAAATAAAAATTAAATAAATTGTTTAAAAATTTTAAATGGTAAAATTGCCTAATAATGAAAGAAAGAGAAAAAGGTCACAAAAGTCAGAAAATTTAAAGAGAGAACTGGGGATATTATTAGCTATTGTTAGAGCAGCTGCCTACCATGTGCAGAGCTCTGGATTCTAACCCAGACGGGAGAAAAAGATAGAGTAAAAAGGAAACAAGAGAAAGGTAGAAACAAAGTCAAACATAAATAAAAAAAATAAAGTATTAAAAGACAAAGAAAACACGTGAAGCAAAATACGTGTACCAAACAATTAGAAGAATAGTCTTAATAAGATAGGAAAGTATTGTTTCTACTGAAATAGTCCACTATATGTAGAAGAGTAGACACCCACTACTATTCCAATCAGCTCTTAGCATATCTTGGTTAGTTCCGAGAGAGCAAGGGTCAAGGCCACACACTGCAGGGCCTACTTAGATGTGAGAACAACTATCTGCACTGAGAAGCTGGGCATGGCAGGCCAGCAATCCAACTTATCAGATCCATCTGCTTGGTTCTTCAAGTTCCTAAGCTAGCAACAGTGTTAATGGGGAAAGTGAGTTCTACAGTCTTTTCCTGTTACCTACCAAGCACAATTGCAGTATAACAGTCTCTACAAGCAAACTGGCTTTAAAAGCTATTCATTGAAAGTGTATTCATGTTTTTATATGTTTTTCAATGCAGAAGGAGACAGTAAAATAAAGAGGCTTTTGTTTCCCAAAGCTGCAAGCTCCAACAGAAAGGTTCTCTATCAACAGCCTGTTCTGCAGAGTTCCGAGCAGTGAGGCTGAGGCTGCCCTTCTGCACTATGCTGACTTCACTCCAGCTGCACTTCCTAGGTCTCCGCCTAGGTACCTGCTGGTGCCACAGCCACACTGCATGGAGGCTCTCCCTCCCTTTGCTCCAGTCTTCAGGGTCATGGTTGCTTCATGTCTGTCTATCTGTCTACTGGATCGCAGCATGTTCTCAGCGCACCTTCTGAAGAAGCTACGCCCTAGTTGTTTCAATTCCAATTCATGAAGAAGCAGGTGAGTACAAGGAGCCTCCAGTATACACCTGATAAATGCATGAACCCACCATGTATTACTACAACGGCAGAATCAGTAGTGAGCTTCACTTATCTTGTGGGTTTACTGGGCCCAATGTTACTCAGTTCTCTATTGCTGTGACAAGTGACTGGAGTGATTTAAAAGGAAGAGAGATTTATTTGCTTGTGATTTTAGAGGTTTTAATCCATGGCCATTTGGCTCTGTTGCCCCTGGACCATAGTAAGACAAAACATTATGGTGGGAAGGGCAGGGCAGGGCAGGCAGGGCTACTCACCTCATGGTAGCCAGGAAGCAGAGAGAGAAAGAAGAAAGTTTTCAGAGGGAAAGGCTCCTTCCATCAACCCTGACAACCTCAGTTTAGTCCCCAGGACCCAAAGACCCCTAAGAGAACCAACTCCTACAAGTCATTTGACCTCCACATTCTACACTCGCGCTCGCGCACACATACACACACACACACACACACACACACACA
>JADRCD010098563.1:0-10885 GCA_019843815.1 Montemys delectorum | reverse complement strand
CCCCCCCCCCCCCCCCCCCCCGTACAAATCCCAGCCTTCTCTACCCTGAGACTTAGCCTACCCTTTTTTAGGTCCCTCCAAATGGTTTACTTGCGAGTTACCCTGGGTACACTTGCTTTTCATTTCGGTTTCATAACATTCAAAGAATGTCTTCCCAGAAAACCTATGACAATGACTTCAGATCAGCTTCCAACTCCAGCTTGGAGAGTTGGCTCAGTATTTAAGTATTTTACTTACCAGAGAACGTCTTCCCAACAACTTATAAAAAACTAAGAAAATCTGGCGCCCTATTTTGACCTCCACGGACACCAGGCACCCTCGTGGCGCACAAAAAATAAATAAATAAATAAATAAATAAATAAATCCCCCCCCCAAATAAATAAAAAACAAAAACAAAACAAAAAACCCGAGGGAAAAAATAAAATAGTCAGCGAAGTACATTAATTTAAAAAACAAAAACCGAATCCCTATCTAACTTCTAGTGTAGAACTTAGCACAGAAATGCAATTCGGAGAATTTGGAGTCTCTTGAATGAAGGAATGCATTAAATAGAGAACTGGGAATTGCTTGTTCTGTCACTGAGAGGAAGGTATCTGTTACTCATATTTCTCCAAATTTAAGATAGTAATGATCCCTGTCAGAATCTACTACTATGCTATTCCCAGGAAACCCAGACTGAATTTCAACACCGAATAAGAAGTGGAATAAAATATTATCTGAGTTTGCTTTTATTCTGTCCAGTAGGTGGGCACCCAAAGAATCGACAACTGTATCCTTTTCTAAGAATGAGAGAAGCCGTGGTCTGTGTGGCCCTATAGCTCAGGGGTTAGAGCACTGGTCTTGTAAACCAGGGGTCGCGAGTTCAAATCTCGCTGGGGCCTGGACCTACGCTTTTGAGCAGCAGGGTTTTCTAGCCAGAAAGCAATCTGCCGCTAAATTTCCCAAGATGCGACTTGGTTTCCTTTTGCTCCACCCCTGTGCAATCCTGCACCCCTGTCCTCTCTTCACTCTGAAAAAGTGGGGGCAGCTTGCCGCTCGCACCGAGATCGGACGAAGGGAAGGTTGACACCCTGCCAGAGCTGGGCAGGGAGGGAAAGAACGACTGGCCCCCGCGGGCTGTACGGGGAAGCTAAGCCCGCCCACTGGAGAGCGTGGGGCTTGGGGGAGCCCGCTAACTTCACCGTCTCCCGCAGTTGGCGAGAGACCCTGGTCACTAAAACCGTGGGATGAACTCAAAGAGGCTGTGGTTATGACTTCCTGTAAAAAGAAAAAAAAAAAAAAAAAAAAAAAAGAAAAGAAAAGAAAAGAAAAGAAAAGAAAAGAATGGCCTTCCTCCAAGGAGAGCTTCTTTACGGAGTGCTGGGGTGAAACCTGGGATCTCACGCAGGCAAGCCACGCCAGCCTCCAGCCCAGGGTGGGTTCCTAGCAGTCGGGGCATCCCACGCCGTCCCGCGCCGCAGAGAGTCGCGCGGTCCGGGTGCAAAGCGCTCGTTCTCGGATCTCTGGTGCCCGCGCCACCCGGAGGCGGGCGCCCCCCGAGCTCTGGCTAGGCCTGGAGGGCGAGAACGGCGACCCCGGCCAGGGAGTCTGCCGCTTCCTGCCCAGGGCCGCGCACGCGCGCCACCATCCGCGGGGCCGAGCGGGCTCGATGGCTTCCTACCCACTGAATACCGCTTTCTGGAGCCGATTGCTCGTGCTTCCCTTCGATAGCTCAGCTGGTAGAGCGGAGGACTGTAGTGGCTTCGGTACGGTCATCCTTAGGTCGCTGGTTCGATTCCGGCTCGAAGGAGTAGCCAAGTATTTTGGGCTCTCACCCTCCTGATTGTAAACTCTGACCCTTTGGTCAATGTGTGTGATCATCGATCGTCCTTTCAAACAACAATCTCTTTCCGCTGAAATTGGGCAAACACGGCTTGCTCAACCTCTAACCTATCTCTAATTGAACGATTACGAAAAGAGAAGCGAATCACGGTGTTTGGCTTCTGGCTCTCGCAGTGTTGACTTTTAGTTTCCGAGCCCTTTGTCCGAAGTCCAGACATCAAAGGCCAGCAAGGTACATAACCTTGTGTACATGGTTTTTTTTTTTTTGGGGGGGGGGGGGTTCTCATGGCCCGCAGGACCCTGATTTGCCGAACAAAACCTCTAACTGCCCGCGGCGATCGCCCCACTCGCTGGCAAAGAGACGCTTTTTTTCGTTTAGGTATTTTACGTAGCATTTGATGTGAGTTGGAGACGAGGCTGGAAGAGTATGAAGTCCAGACGGATGAAACACTTTAAACAAGGGACGCGAGACTGAAAACGCAATTCTCATTCAGGAAAACTGCGAAGGCCTACAGAATATCAGAACGAGAGCAGACGTGTCTGCCACCAGCCTCACTGGCTACCCGCAGCCTCCTTCTGCCCCCAGTGTTTTGTGGTGCCGCCCGCCCGCCCGCCGGCCCGTTAAGATTTTTGTGGCCGCAGAGGTGGTCGCAAGGCTGTGGAACGCGCCCTGCGCGTGTCCGAGACTCGGGGCTCCGCGGCCCTGCAGTTGGGCTCCACCCGAAGAGCGCAGCGCCAGCCCGGCTCGCCCCAGCTTCCTTCTGGAATAAGTGATCAGGCAGGCCTGTGACTTGAAATCTGAACTCCTCTGATCCCATTCTGAGCCTCGAGTTGTCCCGGACGTGGAGACAGAATAAGAAGGGATAGATCGGGAATGAATGCGTGGGACTTGACAAAAGTAGGGTGGAAATAATACGAAAGAAATTTTCTCCGTAAGAGGAAAAAGTTAGAAAAGAGACCGCTGCAACTTCTTGATAGCTTGCTGTATCAAAATATGCTAGACTGGTGAGCAGTAAGAAGCAGAACTGCGCCGCGGCTCGTTGGTCTAGGGGTATGATTCTCGCTTTGGGTGCGAGAGGTCCCGGGTTCAAATCCCGGACGAGCCCTGTGGTTTTTTTTTTTTTTTACAGTCATAGAAACATTTCTTTCCCAAATCAAATGCAGAGATTTGTTCTAGAATGTACTTGGTTATTATAAAACATAATGGTCAGATTGCCCTTCCAAACTTTTCATAAAAAGGCATTTACATTTAATCTATCTTAAAAAAAAAAAGACCTTATCTCAAAACAAAAAACTTTAGGAAAGCATGTTCCATCTCCAAAAGGAGGGACCTCAGAAAGAACGTCAAGGGCTAGGGAACCACATTTGGCTTTTGGGTGGTAGCTTAGTATGCAATAGGACAAGCATGCATGAGACAAACATGGTGGGATACAAAGTGGTAAGGGTGGGCAACGAGGGCTTCTTGACTTTCAGGGGTAGGAGGCCTTGTGAGGGACTGGGCTGAAGAAAGGAAGGGAATGTGACAGGGGTTGGCTCTAAGGCAGTGGGGAGGCGTGGCCTCTGGTTTCTCTTTTGGTTCAGGGGGAGAGGTCTATGGGGACCTGTGGGGTTAAGAAACTATTCTCCCTGGTGAGAATGTCTTGCTAGTAAGGTGTCAAGATGCAAGACAAGAAAATGGGAGAACGTACCTGTCGCTGGGTCTGATCCAGGAAAAGATTTAAGTAAAAGGGTGGTCATTGCCTTGGGTATGCCACGTGAGGGACAGGAACAAAAAGGGGTCTCTTGGGGACTGGCCCGATGTGGGGCTCTACAGATGCTGAAGGCAGGGAGCCAGGGAGTCAGTGATACTCAAGGTTCCTTTTCGGGACGTGGTGGTGCTGGGTCAAGATTATACATTTGGAAGGGAGTGGACCGGGTTCCTGGATAAATAACCATGCCCCTTCCCCTGAAAGGCTCGTGGTGTGATGAGTCTTTGGTCTGACGTGAAATATAACACTGACAGATTAATTTCATGAAATACTTGTAGTTTTGCAACACTCGGGTTTTTTTAAAATAAGTTTTTATTTATATGCAAAAAAACAAAAACAAAAACAAAAACAAAAACAAAACAAAACAAAAAACCTCCCAAAAACCCAAAAAACCATGACTATATGAAAGAAAGTTAGCAGCAAATTTCTAGGTTCTTGAAGCTACCCAGAGGAGAACCTTCCAGGGTCTTCGGGGCAGGCATGGAGGTCCTTGAGCCATCTACCAGTCCGATTTCTATACAGAAATCCACTTTGTCTGCTTGGAAGTTAGGGTTACTGTTTTGGGTTTTGCAGGCAGGCCCAATGGGGAGGGGGATCCTTGGAAAAATAGGGTGAGATCCCAGACACCGAGGCTGGAACGCCCACCCTCCACTCCTCTGCACCCCGCCCCAATCTGTTTGCGTGGCCAGGCAACGCCGACCTCACCCATATTGGCGACGGAGATTCCAAAGGAAATTTCATTTCTTCTATTCGCCGTCCCACCAGGAAAGAAGGAGTGAGAAACAAAGCCGCCGCCTCCAGTTCCGCGTCCAGGTGGGTTTCTGCTCCTGTCCCCTCCATGGTTTGGCTGTGGAAAACCTACTACTTAACAGTCCCTTCCTACTAAGGATAGTTGTGGGGTTCCTGGGAAACGACTTCTCGACTTCTCCAGTCTGACTGCGGGGCCGAGGTGTGGTGGGGATCAACACGGTTTCCACAGTTCACTTTCCGCATCTTGCCAGAGTCCAGCGTGGATGGCCGTTGTCTAGAACCCGGGCTCACAGGGGACCGCAGAATCTGGGAAGGGAGGAATTCCAAGAAGCCCGTGTTTGCTCAGATAAGGAGAAATTGAGGGTTCCTCTGTAGATAGCAGACTTGTGATGCAAGTTTGCCAAGGTTGTGCAAGCATAAGTGGTGTTTTCATTTTCTATTTCCTGCCTCCCTCTCTTAATTCATCTGTAAGTGTGTTGTGAAACTTTTGGAGACGTGTCAACAGCATCCTCTGTGCCTTCTTACTGAAAGTTGGGATTCTCTATGCCTGAAACAGCACGTCAAAACATGCCTGGGCAATGATGGAGCGTCTTTGCTTGGAAGGAGGATAGAGACCTTGTCCTTATATCGGGACATCTCCCGTGGGACTGTTCTTCCGTCTGTGACGGCAGTAATCTTATAGCCAGTCCATACCTGCAAACGTCAGAAACCTCAGTTAGCATACCAGTGTGAACAGCCTCTGGCCAACTCCAAAAAGCTGCCTCAGCTATTCAAAGAGTGAGTACCACCCAGCTCTGAGTTAGTTAATTGCAGTGGTTTCAATTCAAGAAACAATAAGAAGTCAGGTGTTTTGGAGATTTATGGAAATAATCAGTGTTAAGTAATTTTTCAATACTGCTTTAAACATGAGTTTTGATTTTTCTAGGAACTATTCCAATGAGATATAAAACTTGTGTCTAAAAGTTGTGCCATGCATTGGAAAGCTTCTAGTCACAGGTACACCAAATGCTCCTGGGTCAATTAATGTCCCTTTCTTTGTTCTTCAATTCCCTCTGCCTTAAAAAGAAGGTTGATCACATGGGGCGGTGGGACCTTCAGAGAATGTTGAGTTGAAGCTTAATTCAACAGGGAGTGATCAGAAAAAGTGAACTAGTTACAGTCCGAGACCAGGCCTGGGAGAGTCATCAGTTCAACAATGGCTCAGCTTGTCGAGGCTCATAAGTTTCCTCCTCACCCTTGTTCTTTCTGCACCCCACAAAACGCTGTGGAGCTGTCCACTGGAGGCATTCTTAGTGTGACTCCAAGCATGGATTAAAAAGTGTACCAATGCAGGTTGGTAAAACATCTCTTGAGATTTTCCATTGTGTATACATTTGAGTAAAAAGCACTCTCTGTAAACAGTTATTTTCAGAGTGGCTGCAAGCCACGAGTAAGCCAGAGCCCAGTATGTTGGGAAGTAAATGTTTAATTTGTATCTTGTTTGGAAATGTACGGATGTCATCAGGGCTTTGTTCCCATTCTCCCTGAACCAGCAGAGTCCCCACTCCTCTGGTACCTGTGAGCTTTTCTTTCCTAGTTATTACTTCTGTTACGATTGAGTAGTATGTTAGCATGGTAAAGGAATTTCACTGTGTCCCCATGCCTTCTACTCTATAATGAGTCCTAAGGGAAGAATCAAATATATACTACACACCATGTATAAAAGGGGGAATGTGCCAACACTAGAATTATTCGAAGAATTTCATGCCTCATGTGACCATGGATATTTCTGGCTTGGAGAAGAGACAGACAAAAATTCCAGGAAAGGAGGATGGCTTTCAGGATGTTAAACATTTTAATAAATACTTTTTAAAAATTGGCAGTTGTTTTATATGAGTTGAAATTACTGACAAAGATATAATACTCAGGCCTGGGGTATGGCTCAATGGTAGTCTACATATCATATGTGAGGTCCTGCGTCTGAGCCCTAGAAAATACACACACACACACACACAAACACACACACACACACACACACACACACACACACACACTGTTTTTCCTTGCACCTTAATCAAATACAAATTTTAAAAAATACCCATTTCTGTTTCAGTATGTGCCGAGTTGGGGAAAAATTTAAAGAAAAAAAGCAAAAGAGCCTTGGCCTTTTGTCAGGGATGTGAGCAGGTTTTAAATCCCCTGAGTTGTCAGGTGAGGGACCAGCCATCAGGAAGAGTCCCGACTACTGAGAGGCTCTGGCTGCTCCCTGGCACTCTGACATTGCTCTAAGAAAAGGAATCTGCTGTGTTTGAGCAAGTTAGTGTGTCAGACTAGTGGATTTTGGGTCTGTGTGTGCTGTGGGTGAGGGTGAAGTGCCTCTGTTTTGTGGTTGTTTATCGGAAAAGGGTCACACTGATAGGTCATCTCTGGCTATGGGAGCTGGCTGATATTTCTCCTGGGGATTGATGAGGCCATCCGGGTTTTGCAATGGCCTGGCTGCTCGCCTAACAATGAATGGTTGATGACTCTAGAACTCAGTCCTTCCACATCTGTTTAAAAGTGATGTGTGATTAATTTAAAACATACTTGCTATGTTTGCACCCTGAGCATTTCAGGGCCTGGTCGGATACCAGGGGAGAGGCCTCACCCGGAAGGTCCCGAGTGCTGCCCTACTCTGTGCTTCTGAAACAGTTTAAATGCTGGCATTTGTCAGAACAAAGTTTGGCACTTGTCTAAGGGATGCCTGGTCAGAATGTGACTATGTCTGCCTCTCAGGAGATTCTAATACCTAAAGTCAGGCTACAACAGCTTAGTCATTTTCTCACAACCCCAGCCTCATTTCCTTTCAGCTCACAGTTGGGTTGAGTGCAGGAGGGAGGGGGAGCGGACAAGGACAAAGGGGACCTTCAAGCTGGGCTGTGCCTCAACAAAGCTGAAAAGTGTTAAGGTTCATGTCTTTTCCAGGTCCTCATGCCACTGCTCTTCCTCCTCAAGCTGTCAGGCCCTGTTCTTAGGAGGAGTATCCATCGGGATGTGCACACTCTGGGCAGCTTCTGCTTGTGCGCTTGTTTCTTTGTTGAGACAGGGTTTCTCTGCTTAGTTAGCCCTGGCTGTCCTGGAACTAGCTCTGTAGACCGGGCTGACTCACAGAGATCCACCTGCTGCTGCCTCCCAAGTGCTGGGACTAAGGGTTTCCTTTTTAAAGAGGTTACACTCCTGGAGTTTACTCTGTGGTCAGGAGCAAAAGCTCACTGGTAAAGGTAAATCAACTGATTTCAGAACTTTTTACAGGCAAGAGTAGAACACTCCTGGGTCCATTGCAACACCCCGATGACCTCATCAGACCTCAGGGGAAGGATCAACCAGATCCCACAGACAGAAATTGCTCTGCTTAGCAATCAAGTTTATTCAATAACTGCTACCAAATCTTGCATCTCTGAACCTTTAAAGAGAAGCTCATGGTTAGAGGCTCTAGATCAGTTGATGAGGACTTATGTGTCAGTCACTAAGAATATAGAAATGAGTAAGCAAATATTCTTCTCTGGAAAGGGTCCACCCAAAGGAGAGACAATGAGATCAACTAATGCAAAGGAACGTTGACAGCTCGAAATAAATCCAGATCCGTCCTGACAATACCGTGGGTCCTCTAGATCAGTGTAGTCTTCTCCAAGTGTTCCCAAGTCCGGGTGTGAGCATGCCTGCAAGGCAGCACAGCAAAGCTGCCTGCTTACATCTTTCCTGCCTTCTGAGGGAGCCCTGCTCCTGCCACACAGAGGACCAGCTTTGCTGAGGGAGTCTGAGGATTCTCACGTGCTGTAGTCCTCCTCCTGCTAGAGCAAGTCAGAGGATGCTCTAGTTCCTGTGCCCAGGCTCACCTCAAACATCCCCAACAGGGTTCCCACACAGAGAGAGATGCCTTGCCCCTGCCTCAACCTCTACTCCACTGACGACCTGTAAGCCTTTTTTTTTTTCTTCTACTTTTGCTTTTAGAAATGAGTACAGCTTAAATCATACGTAAATATCTACACAATGATAAAACAAAATCTAGAAATTGACAAAGAGCTAAAATAATGCAATTGTGCCCTAGATACAAGATAAATATATAACAAGTTTTTAAATTGTATGCATTTATTTATCTGCATGTATGTCTGTGTACCCTGCCTATGCAATACCTGGGGAGGCCAGACGAAGGCATCACTACAGATGGTTGTGAGCTGCCGTGTGGGTGCTGAGAACTGAGCCTGAGTCCTCTGAAGAGTAGCCAGTGCCCACAGCCACTGAGCTATCTGTCCAAACCTGAAGGTGAATATGTTAGAACAATTCTAGTAGACTTCTTCACTACCTCACTACTTCACTGTGTACTTTCTGGGTTTCAGAAGGCCGACCCCTTGGCTCGTCGACTATCTCGGTGTTACCTCATAAGCAGAGTTCCTTCTGTACAGAGCTCCCATAACGCTTAGATGTAGACAACTGGTTTTGCAACTATGCTTTAAAGAACAGGAGGTTGAGTAGCCAGATTTTGTTTCTTGCGGATAAATGGAGGGAAGAGGAACCCAGAGAGTGCTGTAAAGGTATTTCTGGGACTTGAAGAGGGGGGAGCACAATTGACTCACTCCTTCCTTTAGACCTCTTCCAAAGTAGTTCCTGAAGTTGGCCTTAATGTCAGGTATAATACGTTTTCGGATCTATGGCATATGAACAGTCAAACCTAAGTCCTACCCTGAGCAAGGGTAAGGACCGTACACATAAGGGAAGAGGCAGCTTAGGAACAAAAGGCCACACTTAGCAAATATTATCATCACTAAAAAAAATGTCTGGTCCACCAGGAAGTTAATATTTGACCCAGTCATGTTCAGGGGAAAGGTGAATGACTCCTTGTTTGTCCATGATTAGTGTCCTTGGTTTACCAGGCTCTGCCAAAGTAAAGATCCTTAGATAGGTTCTCCCCACCCCATCGCACGAGCGCTGTATATAACCAGCCCAAGAGGAGTCTCTGGCTTCACACTGCAGAACCCTGTCTCCAGGAGCAAACAGCTAGACTCTCGTCCCCAGTTGGAGGAAAGCTGAGCAGCTTTTGTAAGTTCCTTCCCTGTGGGTGCTCGTCTCTGCTTCTTTTCCTCTATGCTCTTTCTAGCCTTTCATCTATTTTAGTGAAACCGATTAACCCCTCTTCTACTTTCTGGACCCAAGCTTGCACTTTAAAAAGAAAATGAGTAAGAGTCAAAATATAAAATGAAAACAGGTTTCTTTTGGGATGGTTTGTATCTGGGATACAATTAATGTGATTACAAGTTAGGAGATGGAGATATAGGAGGGTTTCTTAAATTGTGATTAAAAGCCTCCAAAGGCTTAGGGAGCCATAGGCTGAAGGACATCTGATCTGTCATATTTCCTTCTATAACAGCATGTGGCTTGGCAGGAATAATAAGAAAAACCCCAAGCCTGGTGATGGTGGCACACACCTTTAATCTCGGCTCTGGGGTGGCAAAGGCAGGAAGATCTCTGTGCGTTTAAGGCCAGCCTGGTCTACAGAGTGAATTCTAGGACAGCCAGGGTTACACAGAGAAAGACTGTCTTGAAAAAAAGAGAAAAGAGGAGAAAAGAAAAGAAAAATCCCAAACCAGGAAGTGCTTTCAGCAGTACTTCCTCCTCACTTCTTTCCTTTTTTTAAAAAAAATTATGTATGCTCTTTAAAAACAAAGTGGACCATGAACCAAGATCAAAAGTTGGCAGGTTGAGGGAAGAAAGGAGGAAAGAGGAGGAGTTGCGAGGATGCACAAGAGGATACACAAAGTAACGAGAGTGTACCTACGATAGGGGTGTTTATCCGGCTGCCACCCTGCTGCAGGTAGTTTGTTTGCTGTGTCTCTAGGCTACAAAGCACTGCCAACGGGGAGAAGCAGAGAACTTGATTCCTGTGAGCACTACGGGGTTAAGAATGGATAAACTGAGTCTGCACAAGAGTTGGAACTATTCCACTGCAGAAATCTGAATGACAGTCATTGTTCTGTATGTGACTAAGGTTCAGCACCTTTGGCCATGGTAGATTTACATCTGCACTCCCTAAAAACACGGTTTTCACTTGTATTCCTGCAATTATACCTTGCCTGGCTTTGAGGGGAGATTTAGAGTTCAATACACAAGTGAGACAGTTTTGAGGGAGTGGAAAGTAGACACTGAGGGTTGAGGCGTTCTGCTGGAAGGTGCTTTCTGGGTGTTTTAGAGAAGTCATAATGAGGGACTGCACTGAGAGAGTTGGTAAAAATTAACGTGGAATTTCTGCAAATTAGAAACAAGAAACCCCTTTCCTGGCCACATAGGCCTGAGAGCTTTCAAACTCTAAACAGTAAGTATCTTTTGAGGATGAAACCCAACTCCCCCTGTGTAGTGTTCATGGTACACAGGCTTGGTTTATGCAGAGAACCTTCAGGAAATATGTGCTCCAGTGAGACTGGACCAAGGTCACTCTACCACAGATTTCTTCCAGTTGGTACCTTGTACCATCAACTAAGGTTATATAAATTTCCATTGCAACTTCAGTGTTGCTAGGTTTGGCTACTGAAACTGATAAAGAATCTATTAGCTTA
>JADRCD010098556.1:0-24996 GCA_019843815.1 Montemys delectorum | reverse complement strand
GTGTCTATCTTCTTTTAGTTTTGTTGGAAGATTACATTTTTGCTTTTCCAGGGATGTAGTGCCCCTCCTTGTGTTGATGTTTTCCACTCATTACCCTTCGAAGGGCTAGATTTTTGGGAACATATTGTGTGATTTTGGTTTCGTTATGGAATACTTTGGTTTCTCCATCTATGGTGATTGAGAGTTTTGCTGGGTATAGTAGTCTGGGCTGGCATTTGTGTTCTCTTAGGGTCTGTATGACATCTGCCCAGGATCTTCTAGCTTTCATAGTCCCTAGTGAGAAGTCTGGGGTAATTCTGATAGGCCTGCCTTTATATGTTATTTGACCTTTTTCCCTTACTGCTTTTAGTATTCTTTCTTTGTTTTGTGCATTTGGTGTTTTGACTATTATGTGACAGGAGGAATTTCTTTTCTGGTCCAGTCTATTTGGAGATCTATAGGCTTCTTGTATGTTCATGAGCATCTTTTCTTTAGGTTAGGAAAGTTTTCTTCAATAATTTTGTTGACGAAATTTACTGGCCCTTTAAGTTGGAGGTTTTCCCTCTCTTCTATACCTATTATCCTTAGGTTTGGTCTTCTCATCGTGTCCTGGATTTCCTGGATGTTTTGGGTTAGGGTCTTTTTGCATTTTGCATTTTCTTTCACTGTTCTGTCAATGTTGTCCATGTTATCTTCTGTCCCTGAGATTCTCTCTTCAATTTCTTGTATTCTGTTGGTGATGCTTGCATCTATGTTTCCTGACTTCTTTCCTAAGATTTCTAACTCCAGGGTTGTCTCTTTTTGTGATTTCTTTATTGTTTCAACTTCCATTTTTAGGTCCTGAATGGTTTTACTCAATTCCTTCACCTGTTTGTTTGTGTTTTCCTGCAATTCCTTAAGGGCTTTTTGGGTTTGTTCTTTAAGGGCTTCTACTTGTTTACTTGTGATCTCCTGTAATTCTTTATGAGATTTTTTTCTTTCCTCTTTAAGGGCTTGTACCTCTTTATCTGTGTTCTCCTGTATTTCTTTAAGGGAATTATTCACGTACTTCTTAAGTTCCTCTAACAGCATTGTGAGATATGTTTTTAGATCCAAATCTTGTTTTTCTGGTGTTTTGGGATATCCAGGGCTTGCTGCGTTGGGAGTACTAGGTTCTGATGAAGCCAAGCAGTCTTGGTTTCTGTTGGTAGGATTCTTGCATTTGCCTTTCATCATCTCTTGATCTCTGGTGTTAGATGTTCTTAGTGTCTCTGACTAGAGCTTATCCTGTCCTTGCCACCCTGCAACTCCCCTTCAGTCTCTGGGCTGAAGTCTGGTCTGAAGGCAGGCCCTCCACTAGGAGGGAGGGAGCAGAGATGGTAGCTTCTCCAGCTCTGTCGCTCGGAAGCTGAGAGGATCCTGTTTCTGCAGCCCTGCAACTCGCCTGCAATTCCTGAGCCCTGTGCCTCCCGGCTGGTCCCGCCTTGTCAATTCTTGATCTCAGAGAAGAAGCTATTGGCTTTCTCTTCAGGAAAATTTCCCCTGTGCCTATTTGCTCGAGGTTCTTCCCCACTTTATTTTCAATTAGTTTCAATGTATCTGGTTTGATGTGGAGGTCCCTGATCCACTTGGACTTGAGCTTTGTACAAGGAGATAGGAATGGATCAATTTGCATTTTTCTACATGCTGACCACCAGTTGCACCAGCACCATCTGTTGAAAATGCTGTCTTTTTTCCACTGTATGGTTTTAGCTCCTTTGTCAAAGATCAAGTGTCCATAGGTGCGTGGGTTCACTTCTGGGGCTTCAATTCTGTTCCATTGATCTACCTGCCTGTCACTGTACCAATATCAGCAGTATTTTTCACAATTGCTCTGTAGTACACCTTAAGATTCAGGATTGTGATTCCAACAGAGGTTCATTTATTGTTGAGAATAGATTTGTCTATCCTGGGTCTTTTGTTGTTCCAGATGAATTTGCAAATTGCTCTTTCTAAGTCTGTGAAGAATTGAGTTGGAATTTTGATGGGGATTGCATTGAATCTTTAGATTGCCTTCAGTAAAATGGTCATTTTTACTATATTAACCCTGCTAATCCATAAGCATAGGAGATCTAACCATCTTTTGAGATCTTCTTCAATTTCCTTCTTCAGAGACTTGAAGTTCTTGTCGAAAGGATCTTTTACTTGCTTAGTTACAGTTACACCGAGGTATTTTATATTATTTGTAACTATTGTGAAGGGTGTTGTTTCCCTAATTTCTTTCTCCTGTTTATCCTTTGTGTATAGGAAGGCCTCTGACTAGCTTGACTTAATTTTATATCCAGCTACTTTGCTGAAGTTGTTTATCAGGTTTAGGAACTCTCTGGTGGAATTTCTGGGGTCACTTAAGTATACTACCATATCATCAGCAAATAGTGATAATTTGACTTCTTCCTTTCCAATTCGTATCCCTTTGATCGCCTTTTGTTGCCTAATTGCTCTGGCTAAGACTTCAAGTACAATATTGAATAGGTAGGGAGAGAGTGGGCAGCCTTGTCTTGTCCCTGATTTTAGTGGGATTGCTTCAAGTTTCTCTCCATTTAGTTTGATGTTGGCTACTAGTTTTCTGTATATTGCTTTTACTATGTTCAAGTATGGGCCTTGAATTCCTTATCTTTCCAAGACTTTTATCATGAAGGGATGTTGGATATTGTCAAATGCTTTCTCACCATCTATGAGATGATCATATGGTTTTTTTCTTTGAGTTTGTTTATGTAGTGAATTACATTGATGGATTTCTGTATATTGAACCATCCCTGTATTCCTGGGATGAAGCTACTTGATCATGGTGGATGATCGTTTTGATTTGTTCTTTGATTCGGTTTGCAAGAATTTTATTGAGTATTTTTGCATCGATATTCATGAGGGAAATTGGTCTGAAGTTTTCTTTCCTCATTAGGTCTTTGTGTGGTTTATGTATAAAAGTAATTGTGGCTTCATAGAACGAATTGGGTAGAGTGCCTTCAGTTTCTATTTTTTTGAATAGTTTGAGGAGTATTGGTATTAGGTCTTCTTTGAAGGTTTGATAAAACTCTGCACAAAACTTATCTGGTCCTGGGCTTTTTTTGGTTAGGAGACTCTTAATGACTGTTTCTATTTCATTAGCAGATATGGGACTGTTTAGATGATTGATCTGATCTTGATTTAACTTTGGTACCTGGTATTTGTATAGAAAATTGTCCATTTCATCCAAGTTTTCCAGTTTTGTTGAGTATAGGCTTTTGTAGTAGGATTTCATGATATTTTGGATTTCCTCAGTGTCTGTTGTTATGTCTCCCTTTTCATTTCTGATCTCATTAATTAGGAGACTATCTCTGTGCCTTCTAGTTAGTCTAGCTAAGGGTTTATCTATTTTGTTGACTTTTTAAAAGAACCAGCTCCTGGTTTGGTTGATTCTTTGTATAGTTCTTTTTGTTTCTATTTGGTTGATGTGAGCCCTCAGTTTGATTTTTTTCCTGCCTTAGACTACTTTGGGTGTAGTTGCTTCTTTTTGTTCTAGTGCTTTCAGTGTGCTGTCAAATTGCTGGTGTATGCTCTCTCCAGTTTATTTTGGAGGCACTTAAAGATATGAGTTTTCCTCTTAGGACTGCTTTCATTGTGTCCCATAAGTTTGGGTATATTGTGGCTTCATTTTCATTAAACTCTAGAAAGTCTTTAATTTCTTTCTTTATTTCTTCCTTGTCCAAGTTATCATTGAGTAGAGTGTTGTTAAGCTTCCATTTGTATGTGGACATTTTATTGTTTATGCTGTTATTGAGGAACATCCTTAGTCCGTGGTGATCTGATAGGATGCAAGGAATTATTTCAATCTTCTTGTATCTGTTGAGGCCTGATTTGTGATCAATTTTATGGTGAATTTTGGAGAAGGTACCATGAGGTGCTGAGAAGAAGGTATATACTTTTGTTTTAGGATAAAAGGTTCTATAAATATCTGTTAAATCCATTTGTTTCATCACTTCTGTTAGTCTTACTTTGTCCTTGTTTAGTTTCTGTTTCCATGATCTGTCCATTGCAGAGAGTGGGGTATTGAAATCTCCCACTACTATTGTGTGCACTGTAATGTATACTTTGAGTTTTAGTAAAGTTTCTTTTATGAATGTAGATGCCCTTGCATTTGGAGCATATAGGTTCAGAATTGATAGTTCATCTTGGTAGATCATACCTTTGATGTATATGAAGTGTCCCTCCTTATCTTATTTGATCACTGTAGGGTGAAAGTCGATTTTATTTGATATTAGAATGGGTTTTTTTTCTTGGGACCATTGGCTAAGTGTATTGTTTTCCAGTTTTTTATTCTGAGGTACTGTCTGTCTTTGTCACTGAGGTGGGTTTCCTGTATGCAGCAAAATGTTGGGTCTTATTTACGTACCCAATCTGATAGTCTATGTCTTTTTATTGGAGAATTGAGTCCATTGATATTAATAGATATTAAGAAAAAGTAAATGTTGCTTCCTTATTTTTGTTGTTAGAGCTGGCATTCTGTTCATGTGTCTATTTTCATTTAGATTTTTTGGAAGATTACATTTTTGTTTTTTCAGGGATGTAGTTCCTCTCCTAGTGTTGGAGTTTTTCCATTTATTATCCTTTGAAGGGCTGGATTTTTGGAAATATATTGTGTGAATTTGGTTTTGTCATGGAATACTTTGGTTTCTCCATCTATGGTGATTGAGAGTTTTGCTGGGTATAATAGTCTGGGCTGGCATTTGTGTTCTCTTAGGGTCTGTATGACATCTACCTAGGATCTTATAGCTTTCAAAGTCTCTAGTGAGAAGTCTGGGGTAATTCTGATAGGCCTGCCTTTTATGTTACTTGACCTTTTTCCCTCATTGCTTTTAGTATTCTTTCTTTGGTTTGTGTATTTGGTGTTTTGACTATTATGTGACAGGAGGAATTTCTTTTCTGGTACAGTCTATTTGGAGTTCTATAGGCTTCTTGTATGTTCATGGGCATCTCTTTCTTTAGGTTAATGAATTTTTTTGTATAATTTGCTGAAGATATTTACTGGCCCTTTTAAGTTGGAAGTCTTCACTCTCTTCTATACCTATTATCCTTAGGTTTGGTCTTCTCATTGTGTCCTGGATTTCCTGGATGTTTTGGGTTAGGGTCTTTTTGCATTTTGCATTTTCTTTCACTGTTCTGTCTATGTTGTCTATGTTATCTTCTGCCCCTGACATTCTCTCTTCTATCTCTTGTATTCTGTTGGTGATGCTTGCATCTATGTTTCCTGATTTCTTTCCTAAGATTTCTAATTCCAGGGTTGTCTCTTTTTGTGATTTCTTTATTGTTTCTACTTCCATTTTTAGGTCCTGGATCATTTTACTCAATTCCTTCACCTGTTTGTTTGTATTCCTGCAATTCCTTAAGGAATTTTTTAGTTTGCTCTTTAAGTGCTTCTATTTGTTTACTTGTGATCTCCTATAGTTCTTTATGGGATTTTTTTGTTTCCTCATTAAGGGCTTGTACCTCTTTATCTGTGTTCTCCTGTATTTCTTTAAGGGAGTTATTAATGTTCTTCTTAAGTTCCTCTATCAGTATTGTGAGATATGGTTTTAGATCCAAATCTTGCTTTTCCGGTGTTTTGGGATATCCATGACTTGCTGCAGTGGGAATACTAGGTTTGATGAAGCCAAGCAGTCTTGGTTTCTGTTGGTAGGATTCTCGTGTTTGCCTTTTTCCATCTCTTGATCTCTGGTGTTAGATGTTCTTGGTGTCTCTGACTACAGCTTGACCTGTCCCTGCCGCCCTGTGCCTCCCCTGCAACTCCTGAGGCTTGTGCCTCCTGGCTGGTCCCACCTTAGAAGGTCACTGGAGAAAAACTGGCAGATCTCTCCTGAGTCCCTGGGTTAAGCACTCTCTGGAGGCAGGCCCTCCACTTGCAGGGAGGGAGCAGAGAGTGTCTCTGATCCACTTCTGTCACTCGAAAGCTGAGAGGATCCTGGAACCTGAGAGGATCCTGTCCCTCCTGCCCTGCAACTCCCCTGCGACTCCTGAGTCCTGTGCCTCCCGGATGGTCCTGCTTTAGAAAGTCACCAGAGAGAAAATGGCTGATCTTATCTGAGTCTCTGAATTAAAGCACTCCCTGGAGGCAGGCCTTCCACTTGCAGGGAAGGGGCAGAGTGGGTCTCTGATCCACATCTGTTACTCAGAAGCCGAGAAGATCCTGTCCCTGCTGCCCTGCAAATTCCCTGAGACACTTGAGTGACTGTGGTAACTTTTATGAGTTGATTTAGTACTATGGCTTTATGATGGCTAATGCTAAATGTACTGTATTAACTCAAATATAGTACATTTGAGTAACAAATAAAAACATGGCAAATGTATATTTAGAATCATTTCTCAAACTCTAGCCAAAATTAAAAAATATTTTATGAAACTCAAGTTTATAGGTTAAAAAACAATTTTCAAAATCAAATAGTCTAACATAGTATAGCTCAAAAATTTACTAAGTTCATACACTTAGAGAAATAAAGATAGGCAAATACTAGAAATCTGTCTTAACTAAATCATTTATATATCTGTAAAGACAGAAAGGATTAGAAATTCTGAAAGGTAACAACAGTCTTGGGTCTGGGCTGAGTTGTTCTGGGTACTGTTTGATGGCATTGCCAGTATGTGGAGTTGACAGCATGGACTGAATGTAAGTGGTGTATGTTTAGGATGAAGACTACTTCATCCTAATGGTGCAGTGCAACTGGGAAGTCATTTGGAAATACCTTGAATTATCTGCATGTCTGAATCTTAATTAATGTCTAGGATGCTGCATGATCAGAAAATGCTCTGTTGGCAGATTTTTTTTTCATGGACCCCAAATTCATTATGCATTGCCAAGGTTGTATTATAGTAGTATCTAAGCTAAAACAACCCAAGAAGAATGCCTGGCCTCCCTCAGACTTAACTGTTTGCTTAATGTTTTCTCACAGCTCAACATAGTGAGTTTGTTACTGCATGGGCAAAGGAAATATTTATCTAAAAAATGTTTTGAATAAATTAGAATCCGAGGAACAAGAACCTGCTACTACAAGCTTAAATGCTTCATGCATGTTGCAGCTGACACAGTCAACTGCTATCCTCCAGATGGGCAGCAGGCCACTCAATCATGAACTGAAACTACAGTTCTAATATAGCTGTGGGTGTTATTGTTTTGGTCTACAGCTCTACAATGTATTAGCATTAACACTTTTTTTGAAATATATACATTTTATTTAAAATAGATTATTTCATCTAATATATTCTGAACATTGGTTTCTCCCTCTCCTACTCCTTCTAGGTCCTCCCCATCTCCCCACTCACCCAAATGTATACCCTTCCTTTCTCTTATCTTTTCAGAAAACAGGCATAGAACCCAGAATTTAAAAAAGAAAAAGTACAAAAAAACCCCATAAAACTCAAAACACAAAACCAAAAACTATAGTATACATAAAGAAGATTAGTAAGACCAAAAGAACAAAATAAAACAATCCAAAGCCACACTGCAGAATTCACTTTGTGTTGGCTCCCTGGTATGGAGCTGCTCTTACATGTCAGCCAGACTCCACTGGAAAAAACTAAATTTTCCTTTGTAAGTGGATGTTAGTTGCAGAGATTGAGTCTTGGCTAGGGATGGAAGATCCTGTTCACTTCCCCATCAATGCTGGGGCCACATCTGGCTTGGACTTTAGCAGGCCTTGTGCCTGCTGCCACAGTCTCTGAGGGCATATGTCTGTCAGTCCTGCTGTGTCTGACACTGCTTCCTCAGTGTCTCTTATCTATTCTGGCTCTTAGAGTCTTTCAACTTCCTTTTTCTTACAGCTGTGTGAGCCCTGAAGGGAGGGAGTTTGATTGAGATATCTCATTTAAGACCAAATCTTTCAAAGTCTCTCACTCTTGCAGGTTGTCCATTGTTCGACTCTTATTAGTTCCTACCTCCTACAGGAGGCTTCTTTGATGATGGCTGATGAGGTACTGATCTGTGAGCATAGTAGAATGCCACTAAGAGTTATTTTATTGGTATGCTCCTTTAGCAGAGCAATCGTATTGATTTTCCCCAAAGTCCATGGCCTTTCAACCTTCTTGGCCACCTAAGCAGTGTCAAGCATTGGTTCTAGCTCATAGAGTAGGTATTTATCCACTCATAAACTTGGTTGGCTGTTCCCATAATGTATATATACGCTACTTGCATCAGTGCATCTTGTCAGCATGTCAGTTAGTATAGATGTCAGAGTTTGTAGCTAGGTTGTTGGTTACCTTTCCCCTCTGGTAATGTGCAGAGTGTCTTCTAGTACCATGAACCCTAATCAGTAGGGGAAAATGCTATAATGTGGCACCATCTCAAGTTCTCTGTGTTCAATAATATGTAAATGTCATCTTAAGCAATGGGGCTTTACCCATGATTTGTGGAAGTTAGCCAGTATAGCCTTGAAAGTACCTTGAAATGTTCAAGGTTCCCATGGGGTCTGTTTGGCCAACTCCTAGATGTAACCTGTTTCTCCAATTGGAAGTTTCACTTGGGCATGAACATTTCAGTGTTGCCTCTCACTCTCAGTGTTAATTTTGGTGACTCCATTTAGATTCCCTTCACTGTATGTATATATTTTAAGAAGCCTGTATAGTAACATATTTCCATACAAACCCACAAATGGCCCTGAACATTAGCTGTTCTTCTTACCCTGTCTTTCCCTCCCCCCTTTCCTCCCCTCCCCTCCTCTCTCTTCCTCTCTTTCTCTCTCCTCCTCTCCTCTTCTTTCCATTCCCTGTTTAATTCTCCTGTGTATTAGCATTAACTCTTAATGTGCTGCTTAATCTGTGAAGAAGATTTGATGCTCTTTTTCCTGTATTTGAGACTAGAATCTCTTAAGATACTTTAAAGTTACCTCATGGGTGGCTTGTGGAGAGGAGCCTACAGGAGTACTACTGACTTGTTAGGCCATTCATTTAAAAACTGCAACATAGAGTTCAAAAGGAATCTGCTTTCTGACTGGAGAAAAATTTACAGTAAAACTTTTAGTTCAAGCAATAATATGCATATCTATCATCCTAGCACATTCTTACTTTCAGAAAGAAAGTCTGTAGCCAGGAGGTTGTTGGGGATAGCACACTGTACATCAATGAGTTATGCTATTTTACATTATCAGAAGTGAAAAGCAGTAATTTGCATTTAATAGGAATTGTGTTTTCTCTCTCCCAGGAAAGCCAGTTTCACCATTAAATCTTGAAAAGAGTTCACCACCTAACCAAGTGCATTTGTTTTGTTAGGGTGAGTCAAGGTCAAGTTTGTGATTTCTTTAACCTAGAATTTTTCTTTAAGGAAAATGTCCTTTTTCTGAAAACTGTAGGTTCCCACTCAAGTTGTCATGTTTAGAGTGTGGCCTGTGTAAGCTTTATCCAGTGTCCTCTAGGATCAGAGCCAGTACTGACAGAGCACATTGCCATCAATTGTAGATGCCACAGATCTGTTCTTTTCTTCATGTCTTCTCACTCATTGGTCTATTCTTCATCAGCAACATAGTCACAATCAGTGACTGATAGCCCTGAAATTCACTGGATCATTCATCCACAATGCCACATAAATCCTGAAATTTCATTGATCCATTCAACGTTATTTTGATTTTCAAGATTATTTATTCTAGCCATTGTAGTTTGCTTGCCTTAAGATAGATGGATTAGAATAATCTTGTCTGTATCTATGTGGAAACACTGCTCTGATTTTGGCATGGATTGCATTAAATATGCAACTGATGGAGAGTTAGGAACCTCTACTGTATTGAGTCTTCTGATCATAAACCAGGTCTAAATGTTGTTGTCTCTGATCACTAAGTAGTTTCAGATTCTCTATTAAGTTATTTGTTAGATATATGCTTAAGAATTCCTTTTGTGTATCTTTAAGATTTATTTATTTATTTATTTATTTATTTATTTATTTATTTATTTATTTATTTAATGTATATGAGTACATTGTATCTGTCTTCAGATGCACCAGAAGAGGGCATTGGATCCCATTACAGATGGCTGTGAGTCACCATGTGGTTTCTGTAAATTGAACTCAGGACCTTTGGAAGAGCAGTCAGTGCTCTTAACCACTGCGCCATCTCTCCAGCCTGACTCATGTGTTTAATTCTACTTGGTAGGCAGAAGCAGGTGGATTTCTGAGATCAAGGCCAGCCTAGTCTACAGAGTGAGATCCAGGATATCCAGGTCTATACAGTGAAACCCTGTCTTGAGAAAAAATAATAATTTTTGAGTGATTCCTTACATTTGTGTGTCCTTGAATTCATTGCTAAGAAGCAAAAATGGTAGAGGTTTCTAGACTTAGCTTGTATCTTGTGACTCTGTCGGTATCATTTATTCTGGAATCGAATGCATTTACTGTAGTGATTCATACAGTGACAGAGAGTTTAGACTGTTTTGTGGTTTATTTAATATGTTTTTAGCTAAGTGGCCTTGCATCTCTGAAGGAAACATCATGTGTCATGGAATAAGTGTTCTCTTCTCTTTCCTCAAAAGAATACACCATTACTGTTATTGTTGAAACATTTGGTGGAAATTTCTGGTGAAAACATCCTGACCTTTGATATTTCTTTGTGAATTTGCTCTTAAACTGTGATTTGTTTATAAATTTTAAAAGCTGGTGCGTGTTGTTTATGTAGTCGGTTTTTATGTTTGCAGAGTTAAGTCTGTTATTGACTGGCTATGTGAAGTTTGTAGGGTGTGTAGTCCAGTTGTACTCCATTTTATTTATTCACTTGGAAACAGTAAGATGAGAGAGAAGTCATGGATGTGGGGTACTTGTCCCCTGTACTCATGGGCTGCTTTCACTTTCTCTCACCAGAACTTTATGTGTCCCATAACCTTTGATAATGTATAGGGTTTTTGTTTGTTTGTTTTTGTTCAGTATGCCTTAATTCACCCTCTGAAACACACATGTTATTTAGAAAAGTATTTTTGAGTTTCCAAGTGTTCGGTGTTATGAACTTAATGCCTTCTGAGTGTCCATACCCAGCTGGACCTCACTGTGGTCAGAGAAACATTTGTGTGTGATATCAGTTTCAACTCTCCTTTCTAAACTCCAGGCTTCTATGGAGGCTAAGCACATGCCTCTGAGCTGTGCCCCAGCCCTCAACTCTTTAAAGTGGTGGTTTGATTTAAAGCTCAGCTTATAGGTTTGCTGTTCTGTGTTCTGCTAGCTCTTGAAGAGAGTGTGTGTTCTTTCTTTGTTGGTACAATGACTATTGTGTGTCCCACCCAGCCTGTTGTTTACACAGTACTGATGAATTCTGATGCTAGTTGGTCTCTGTCACATTAGTTGTTGAGAGAACATGACTTTCCATCTGTTCCCACTGGTTTTCTTTATCTTCTTCACATCATGGACCTCTGCTGCTGACTCCAAACATACCTATAGCTGTGAGGTCTTCTTGTTAGACTGACTGGTCATACATATAATGTTCTCCATGGAAATTATCTTTCTTCTTTAATCTTTTATCTGATAGTAACGTGCTGTTCCCTGCTATTTGATTATTAAAGTTTATGAGCAAATATTCTATCTTTCCACCCCTTGAATTTCTCATACAAGATGCATCTCACTGACATCTCCTTAACCTGTTTAACCACACTGGAAGTTTAACTCTGCAATCTATGCTCCCCCCCCCCCACACATTCTTGTGAGTTTATTGAACACTTCATAACTTCAGTTTGATTGGTACATATCTCTGTATAGATTTCCAAGTGATTACTGTAAATTTTTTATGTTATATACACACAGCTCAGGGGAGTCATCATTTTATCAACTTGAATATAGTCAATGCCTTCTCTACTTCCCTTCAGAGTTGGCTTTACACTTCTTTTGTGTGCTATGTATAGGGTTTCGACTGTATGCAAGAGAAGAGAGAGGAAAGCCTTACTTGTCCTGTCTTTTAGCAGTGGGGCAGTACCATATCGAGTGTTGGAAGAGACCTTCTACTATTACTGTTCTTTGTTTCATAGAAGACCAGCAATAATGTGACTCCTGAATATTCAAAATAAAGCTCTCAAGTTATTTGAGAATACCTTGTCTGTAAATAATTCATCACTCTTCAACTATTTAGGACCACCTGTTCAATCAACAACCTGTTACCACTGTGGCCTGTTTGGCAAGCAAATTTGCTTTTGATGTCCACAAGGTGCTCTTTCTGTATATCTGAGAAGTAATTTATTATGGTGATGATTTCTCATTTACTTATTACACTTGCAGATTTTAAACAAAGATGACATGTCCTAAAATGCACAGACACATATCTTATCAAGACAGGGAATGTTTCTGTCACCTCAGAAGCTGCTTTCATATCGCTCCCCATCATTCTATCTATGAGGTAGTCATGTCACCAATGGAATTACAAAGCCATAGGCCTGCTTGTTTGTATTTTACTTCAGTAGGAATGGTTATCAGACTAATCTATCAGTGTTGTATCAATTATTTGTGTTTGTTGAGAAATAGTTAATAATATCATATCATAATATTTCATAGTAGTAATATCATAGTATTTCACAATTTATTTTCAAAAATGAACATATGGCTGTACACCACTGGCATATAGAATGTGATGTTTTGGTAGTTTGTCTGTACCTCATAAGAGATGTGTTTGTGTGTAGCTTTCAGTTCTGGCAGTCAGAGCTCCAAGCACTTTTGCCCAGTCTGTGTACAGTATCTGAGCCAAAGGTCTTAGGACTCCTCAGTCCTCTAGAAGAACAGTCCATGCTTGTAACCACTAAAGTATCTCTCCAGCCTCTCTGTAGCTGAATTTTGCTGTTTTGTGGGTTCTTCTTTGTAACACCCTTCTCTACACTTTTTCCATCCTTTCAATGTCCTAGCACTAGACAGGAAAGAAGGACAGAGGGAAAGGGAGACAATATTATGATTAGACTGCTTCCTGCTGATTAGGGGCATCAAGTTCCTTGGAGCAAGTTTGATCTTCACTGTCAGGATATCTAAGGCCCTAGCACTTATATAACCTTGTAAAACAGACCCCAGAATCCAAACATCACATAATTGCAACTATCTGCTGCTGGCAAAATCATGCCACTGTTAGAGAATGGGGGAAAATCATAGCTGCTTCTGCAGACAGTCTGAAGCAGCCCCATACCCCACACCTGGGAGTAAAGTGAAAAGATGTAATATTTGTATGATTTTTAAGGAAACCAAAATTGTTACTATACACTTATGAAATGCCGTAGACTGAGACAAACTGTGTTCTTTCGAGGTCACTGTGGTGTTCCCAGTGCAAACAGATGTACTACTGCTCTACTGTATGCCAGAGGAGAGACTGGTCTTCCCTCAGCACTCTCAGTAGTCCTGCACAGCCAAGGTTAGGTCTAGTGATTTCATTCTTTGGGAACATTGAGTATGAGTAGTTCTGATAAATGAGGATTTAATAAATTAAACATGCCTGACTTATATACATAGTATTGCAAACCTCGCTATGCCTGCTTGCAAGTCTGAAGCACTAGCTAGTTCATAACAAGATTTAGGATGGCAATTTATTTCTTTATTTTAGGTTTATTATTTTTGTGTATATGTCTGAACACCATGTGTGTATCTGTTACCTAAGGGAAGTTGTGAGCCTCCATATGTGTGCCGGAATCAAATCTGGGTCCTTGGCAAGGACAAGTACTGTTAACCATTGAGCTTGCTCTTCATCCCCTCAAGTACATTTTTAATGACTGGTATCTTACTGTGCTCTGCTTGTCACCCTGTATGTGGTCCTAGATGTTAATGATGTAGCCCTCATAGCGCCTCAGGAAGAGTGGCTTTGAAGTAAACACGTTGTAATTTGATGGCATTTTCTAGTTAGGATCCTTGCTGGGAGCCTGCCCAGCCTGGAATGGCCTTGAAATAAGACACAGTGTTGGATATGGCTTTAAAGACTGATGGTCTCTGCTCTTCTAGCTCTCTAACTATACCGAATCCTTGCTGATAACTTTCAAAAGATTCTAAAAACTTCCTTGCTTATTCTGTGTTTTAAAAATACTGGTTTTTTTCTCTTTAACTCTATGTCTTATTACAAATTATAACTCTCTGCTTTGTTTTACTCTTTATGTTTAAATAAGTACTAGGGAAACTTAACTCCTCCTTACTGTTCTGTGCTAAGAACTTCACTCTTTCTTACTGTTCTGTGCTTCATTAAGTTCTAAAATCTTAACTTTTAACTTTATTCCTTCTGCTTTAAAAAGTACTAATATCTAAGCAAAAGGATTTACTGTCAGTGCTCCTTATTCTGCTGAATTAGGCAGAAGCTTCTTTGGCTTAGCTGGTTTATTCTTTGTGAACCAGAGAGGAAGGAAAGGGAAATAATTAAGAAGCTTTATACAGGCAAACACACACATACGCATGCTCAAAGTTCATACATCCACACTCTGGCCAGGCCTAAATGTCTGTCACAATCAACTACACAAGTGTTCACAAATGCTTACATACATACACCTATACCTACATATGTACATATAGACAAACAGTTATACACATTTAGATGGATGGATGGGTGGGTGTGTGGGTAGATGGATGAATGGATGGGGCAGAATTCTCCAAGCCAAACCATCCAACCAACAATTTTATTTCTTTTCTCTGGTCTTTTATACTTTCTTAGACAACAAGTTCTTTAGAAAATTACCTTAGAGATAAAATGTTACATAGAATTGGAGTTGCAGATGGATATTGATATTAAATTCAAAGCAGTGTTTCCTTATAATATAATCATTATAAGTTCAAAACAATATTTTTACATGGCCTTGCTTTATGAAAATGCACACCTGTGACTTTATTCTTGGACCTAAATGTTTATTCTTTGAACACAAAATTGTCCCAAGTCTATTTCTCTTTTTAGTGTGATTGTAAAACTTCATTGTATTTCTCATTATACAGCCTTTACTTATTATTAAGCGGAGTGGACACATTCTTTTCTTGATCCTAACTTTATTACATCTTTCTAGCAACTAAGAACATGTCTAAAAACTTTACTCCTAAAATTGTTTGAATCAAATCAGGATTTCTATAGAATCATTATCATTTGTCTGTATAGCATCATTACAATATAGTACATCTTCTTAGGTCTGAAGAAATCAGAAGGGGGGTCAGTACCTAGTTATTGTTATATATTTAATAATAATAGGAAATGCATATTAATAGCAGCAATCTTTTCCCAGATTTAATCTTCTCAGCCTTGTCTAGAGAATCAAATCCACCATAGCTTTTAGTCCATGGCTGAACCATCTTAGGAAGATCACCTGCTAGATTTTAGCTTCTCCTAGATGGCTCTTGGCAGATACGGAGATGTGAACTATTCTAGGGCCTTTATATTGGGGCTTTTGAGGACACACACAGTGTACTCAAATAGAGGAGCCTCTCATGGCAAGTCATGGCTACTGTTCTCCACAAGTTTGCTTCCCTTATAAGTTTTCTTGATTGTGAATTTAAAGACATTGAGATTCATGACCCCTATTTCATGTTTCTTTGTGTTGTATTATAATCAATTATTTTACTACAGTTTGCACAAGCTTGAAGATAATAAATGATCATTTGAAACAAAGACTATTGAAGTAAAGAATGAGGTAGGATAGTTTTTGACATTAAAGTAAAATTTAAATATCCTTTATAAGGTTATTTTGAACTCATACATCATGTCTGCATTTATAAACTAAGCAAACCCCATTAGTTCCATAGTGGTGGGATGGGTGGCAGAGTGTGCCTGCTTGGGGCTTTAGGGAATTGTTTATTTCCACTCTTTCCACAAAATGTCCTTCAGCCAACTGTGTTTCTGTAAAAAAAATGATGTGGACTACTACAGAGGCCTTGCTTTGTAGCCCCACTGGCACAAGCTCTCCATTTGTAGTTCTCCATCCTAGACCTGTCTCTCTTGGGCATTGCTTTCTCTTAGCTCTCCTGCATCTAAGTAACTATTTGAGCTAAAGCATCCATAATACCACTGTGTACAACTGGTATCCACAGATAATTCTCATCTTTCTTTTTCAGACAGTGCCTTTTACTGAAAAAAACCTCTCTACAGTATCTATTCTTACAGAGCAGTAACAGATAAACATTTAAACATTTAAATTTTGCCAGGTTTGCTCATGCCTGCAAATCCAGCATTTGAGATAATGAGGCAGGTAGATAGCTTTGAATTCTAGGCTAGCTGAGGCTGCATAGTTTCAGGCCAGCCTGCACTGCAGAGTGAGAGATTATCTCAAAAACTGAAACAAAACTCATGAGAATTAAATGGATTCATCTGTGTAACTACCTGGGTTCATGTTGCAACTTCAGCTTTGCGATGCGAGTTTATGTCAGCGATGGCTGCTCTCCTTTAGGCATGTAATCCTGTGCCTTTAATGCAATTCTTTGGATAAACTGGTTAATTTAAATGTGGTTTAGACATGATACCTGATTTTCTATTTTTTGGAATTTTGAAGATGAATCTTTTAGTGAACTTTTGGAACAAGATACTGGGAATTTTGTTTAAATTTTTAAAAACCTATGCTTTTCTGGGTGTTATTTTGGCCATAGTAATTGACCTGCTGAAGGAAATCCTGTGCAAGGAGTTATAGTGCCTGAGACACATGGTTGACTTGTTTCTTACTAAAATAATATTCTAGTAGTCATGCTTAGGACAGTAAATGCTGATGGTACAGAGTAAGGAAATATAATGAAGTAAACCTGGGCCCATGACAGAGTTAAAGTTGTAACAAGAAAGCTAGGAAGAGCAGCAGAAAGGTAAGGGCTTCTGGGTAAGGGAGTCACTCTTTAGTAACACATATGCATTCTGTCTCTCCACCACAAAAAGCAAGGGGACCTAGAGAGTTCTGTATACTCTGCTAAGGTTCTCTGGAGCTATAAAGGTTGTATGGAAGGGAATTTTGTAGCCCTACCCTTATGAAAGGGTAGAGTAAAGAAAACTCTGGTGCAAAGGTGCCTAAAGAGATGTGGAAATGGCTGGACAGTGGTGGCGCATGCCTTTAATCCCAGCACTTGGGAGGCAGAGGCAAGCAAATTTCTGAGTTCAAGGCCAGCCTAGTCTACAAAATTGAGTTCCAGGACAGCCAGGGCTATACAGAGAAATCCTATCTCGAAAAAACCAAGAAAAAAAAAAAGATGTGGAAGGAGTAGACTTGCATCGACAGCGAGGAGCTAAGAAATAAAGAATACATTTGCAAAAGGCATTAATTTAAATGGACATGAGTGGGTCTGAAAAACTGAAACTAAGATATGACCATAAGGAATGATACAGGAGAGAAGAGTAATGTGGGATGTGAACAGGGCAAGTCTCAGGTGTCTCAGAGCTTAGTGACACCCTGTTAAAGATAGGGAAGAGTAGAAGATTGGTAACTGTCCTGCACAGTCTAGTTGCAAGCCTAGCAGACCTAAACCTACTGTGCTGTCCCTAGACCTGGCTGAGACACCTTTATACCCTGCCTATGGTAGTATGAATGATAATGGCCCCAGAGGCACATCTATGTGAGTGCTTAGACACCAGGTAGTAGCTTTATTGGAAAAGATTAGGAGGATAAGTAGGTGTGGCTTTGTTGGATGAAGTTTCTGACTGGAGGTGGGCTTGGAAGATTGAAAAGCCTATGCCAGAACCAGACAGTCTCTTTCTGCCTATAGATCAGGAAGTAGCTCTCTGCTTCCCCAGCATCTAGGGTGCCATCATGCCCCTGCCCATGATGATAATGGATTAACCTTCTGAAACTGTAAGCAACCCCCCAATTAAATCCTTTATAAGAGTTGCTTTGGTCATGGTGTACTCTTCACAGCAGTAGGAACCCTAATGGAGACACTGTCACTGATATCAGGCCCTGCTATGGTGGGTACCTGTCCTTTCTGTAGAAGGATTCCAGTGCCCATTGCACTACAGGATGTGAGACTTGTAAGAGCACAGTTACTTATTCAGCTCCTTCCCAGTTGCTTCCATGTCAGATTCTAGTCAGTAGGTTTTCAGCCTATCAGTCTAGAGTGACACCATATAGGTCTGTGGTGAGATTAATTCTGTAACTGTTATCTGCTGGTTTATGTATCTGAGTTAAAAAAGTGAAACTGACTTTGCTCTTTATCTGAACAATGTCTCCTTCCTGGTTCCCTTGAGGGAACTGTTTGTCTTTTGGAATACTGACCATTGATGGCTCAATGGCTTGCCTCCTACTGAAACTCCCAACCTTGAGGTCATTCATTTTGCTTTCAGTACTTGGAGATATCTTGCATTCTGAGTTTGTGTGTGTGTGTGTGTGTGTGTGTGTGTGTGTGTGTGTGTGATGTTCAAAGGCCCTGCTTCCTCAGACTCTGTCAGCTCTGATCCATGTGGTACTTATATTACCTCTTCCTCATTTGAACTAACAAATACATTTTAAATGTAATTTTAATTAAATTGAGTATATTATTATAGCAAATGACTTTCTGTACGGTTCCATTTCACTGTAAAATACATGCTACTCTGTGTCTCTTCAACAGGACCAATCTAAATTGTATTTTTCTGAACTCCTTAGAGGCTGAATATGTTATGAGAGAGCACTGTAGTTAGATCTGATTGTGTAATTAGATTTAATTTTGTTTATGCTATGGTTTTCCTTCTTTGCTGGTGCACAACTTTCTGAAGGTCTGGCACCTGAGTATCTGCTTCTATAATGGTCTTTCACCCACTCAGTCTTTGTGTCTTCAAACAATTCAAGTTCCCTGGTTTCCTCACTACTTTGGTACTGGTTTGTTTCTCTCCAAGTTGCCAAGGTCTTTCTGTTTTCTGACAAATGATGTTGAAAGAGTAAAAGCTGAGAACAAGATTGTGAGAGACATAAATGACCTGATCCACACAGTACTGACTTTGAATGTGGGTGACAAGTTCTCTGGCATGGTTGCTCACACCCAGACACCAGAGGACTTATTTTGTCAGCAGCTGCAGAGTGACTATGAGTCAGTTTTTTTAGTTTGTTGTGTCACCATGAAGTATTCCATGAGACTCAGCATGTCACCTGAAGTCAAGAAACCACATTTCTGTGTTTAAGAGGTGCTTTTTGTCCACAGATAAGCCTACTGAAGCTTCAGGAATCCCTCAGTGAATACTGTGGGCCCATGACTCCACACTCTTGACTTTTATCGAACCATTAGAGATGTGTGTTGTGCTCAGTTATCAGGTGAAGATACGTTTACATACAATTAAGTAAAGCCCAAATCTGAATAACCCCACTTGGCCTTGAGTGTTACAGATTGTATCTGATATCAGACATTTCAGAGTTTTGACAGTGATGTTCTTTTAATTACTTGGGCTGCATGTGTATCCATTCCAAGATTTTCTTGAATGTATTGCCAGACAGTTCTGCAGAGTAACCTCTATAGGGTATGTTCCCCCAGTAAGGAGGTGCCATGAATGTGTGCCTTATTGTATCTGTGGGACATCCTGTCTTCTGTTCTGTGGAAAGGGTTGAGCTCACTTGTACACTCCCTCAGGAGAGAGTAAATCCTGTCACATACTTACACTCCAGAGACACTGCTGAAGCACCTCACCCTGTGGAGTTTTCCAAATCTCACCCATTCTCTTCAGTAGTAGAAGCTGAAGTTATTTTTCTTTTTTGGCAGTGGGGGTGGGGTGGGGTAGGAGCATATGGCTAGGTTATTCAGCTCTAATTCTATATAGACTCTAGCCTATGCCTTTGAATTATTGGTAATAATGATTTATATTTAAGAAAAAACCCCACAAAACTTCACATTGATATGTAAAGCCAGTATTTTTTCCTGAATTGCTTATACCTTTATGACAAATCACTTAATTGAGTTATAATTTAGACATTATAGGAGTTCTTCTTTTAGGTATAGAATTAATTATGGTTTGATTTTGTCCAGTTTTTTTTAGTAAAATTAGGTGGTTTTATATGCTAACCAGCATCTGTCTGAGGAGATTCCATCTAACTCTGGAGATTGCATGTATGTTTTACAGGTCAGCCTGTTCCAGGCAATGGCTAATCTTTCTCTTTAGATTTGGCTTTCTGAAATTTTTCTATCAGTGGAATTAAGGTTGTTTTGTTTGTTTGTTTGTTTTACACTGTTGTTTAGAAATATTTTTAGCTTGGCTATTTTTCATGTTTATAAAATCTTGCTGCTTAGATGGGGCATTTTGATTCCAGTGTTTGATATAGATTTGTTTTTGAGGAAACTTTGAGAAAATAAAATTTAATCTGTAAATGTGTGTTTTAGGAATTATTTTAACATCCTTGTAACAATTGTTTGTTAGGAGTGAGGCCATCATTAGAAATTTGGACCTCAGAAACTCTGTGTCATGCAAAAGATTGCAGAGAAAAGAATGATCACTGAGTGGTGGGCATGCTGGGGAGCAGGGCCCTGGCAGAACTTGTAGACAAGTCAGTGACTCCTCACATCAGCATTTCTAAAGCTTGTATAGTCTCAGGCTTTGCCATCGAGGAAAAGGCTCTAGTGGCAGATAAAAGCAGCAAGTATGTACACAGCCAGCGGTAAGTAGACCATCCAGCAAATGCTACAGGCTGGGTCCAAGAGAGTGTGGGTCATGATTTCAGGGAAACTGGTGGTTGGGTTCCTTTTTTACATTTTTAATTGAACAGTCACATAAATACACCTCAAATTGTATAAACAGAGATGTGTGTTGAAAGTATGGTTAGTCAGAAATGTGTGACATTCAAGTGATCAGGTTACTCGCAATCCTGAATTTTATGTTTACCTTCCTATAAGGATACCAGAATGCCAGTGGAAATTGAGTCGTCCCAGATTCCTCCACAGCCCTGCCAGCGACAGCACTCCCCACCCAAACTATGTCTCCTTCTTGTGAAAAGCATTCAGTTATTTTCACAGTTCCCTTGGCTAGTCTACCTCTGTATGTTGTGTTTTCAGCCATAAAAAAGCTTGATGACTTGAGTAAGTCCTTATCAGACTATTGTGCACAAAAGCTGCCCAATGGCTTGAAGGGTGGCCTTGCTGTCTTTTTTGCAGGTAAGTTAGACTTGGCATCAGTGATTGTGTCCCTAATAGTCAGACCATGTTCTGATGCATGCCTTCTTCCTGTATTTAAGCACATTTTCATAATCAAAATTAGAGGAACTGTTATGATGCCTTCTTCCTAAGGAGACTTAAAGTGATGATGTCTGGCCTTTCCACACCTTGGAGCATTTCTGATAGCATTGGGTTGTTCATTACATGGCAAACTTTTATCACTTTTCATTTTACCAAATAACAGCAAGGCCTCTGGCCCCTGAGCAGTAAGAATGTCAGTGTCATTTCTCACTCCATGTTGCTTTTGCACAGATTATGAATGAACTTTTTATCAGATGTCAGGGTGCAATGTCGTAAGAAGTTTGGGAACATGTTATAAAAATGGATCTTGGGAATTCTCAGTCTAAGGATTTTTGAAGAAAAACTAAAAGTTGTAATCTATAGAAGAGAAAAAAATCACCAATTTTGCTATAGAAAGTGGTTTTTTTCCCTAAGAGGAAACATTTCATGTGAAGGAAAAAAGAAATGTCAGACTCTCTGTGCTGCTTCCAGGTTATGACAGTTGATACCAGGCTCTAGTCAAGGAGATCTTACAAGTAGAAATGTTAAAGTACATTTTGTGGATTATGGAAACATTGAAGAAGTTACCATAGACCAATTCCAGGTGACACCAGTACAGTTCTTACTAATTCCATTTCAGGACATGCAGTGCTGGCTAACAGGAGTTTGCCATGCCTTGGGAAGTCAACATTGTATGTGTAACCTTCTACCATTACTAATGCACTTGTTTTAACCTTTCAACTGAGCTAGACAAACCTAATTTACATTACAAAATCTAGAAACTTACTTAGTATTTTGACTTTTTTCTAGCTCTGGGCATGAAGCTCACAGGCTGTCTAAAAGGGTTTTTACAGGACTCTGAGAACCTCAGATACTCATGAATTCTGGCATATACTTCTAGTCATTTATTCTAAAGCAAACAGGAGATGGCACAAGACCCAGCTGCAAGGAACTCATCTCAGGACTGTTACCAACATCCCCATCACTTGCAGAGCTTACAGCAGAGGAGGACTCATATGATCCATGTCAGGAAAGTGAGCGGCTATCTTAAGAGAGGCTCTATCTTAAGAAAGGTTTATCACTGGGACAGGACTGGGACTGAAGTTGTACTGTACATTTGCTGTCACCCTGATTCTGTTAAGATGTGTTATACTTATCTGGGCAGTGGTGGTGCACAACTTTAATCCCAGCACTTGGGAGGCAAGAGGTAGGCAGATTTCTGAGTTCTCTGCCAGCCTGGTCTATGGAGTGAGTTACAGGACAGCCAGGGCTACACAGAGAAACCCTGTCTCAAAAAAACAAAACAAAACAATAAAAAACAAAAAAGTGTTACATTCACCCTTGTGATGAGAGGAAGGATGTGCAAGTTATGGGATGTGCAAGGCAGCATCACTGTGTAGAGAGGGGTGCCAGGGTCCAGTCCTGCTACACACTGCTGCTGCTGGGTGAGATAGCAAGTTATTTAAGCTGTGCCCTTCTGTGTTCCTATCTGGAGGAGAAGAGAAGTGAGAACCAGCAGGTCTTGGTAGCACGCCTAGAATGTGACATGACAACTCCATTTTGAGCACACTGGCTGTTGCCTTGTTTTGTTGAGACCCAGTCTCTGGTCAGGATATGGAATCTAGCAACCCTTCTTACCTTATCACCTCCTGTGCTAGGGTTACAAGTATGTGTTACCATGCATATAAACATTTAACAGGGTGTGTACATGTACACAGGAATGTTTTCAATTTGCATTCATAGTCCTGGGAGTAGCCTGGCACAAAGCCATAAACTGTAGTGTCAGCTGCTCAGCACTCCTCAGGAGAACCACTTCAGCCCATGAATCCTAAGGCAACTTGGTTCATATAACAAGACCCTCACTTTAAGACCCCTATTTCTGTAGAAAGTAATCCCAGATTCTTAATAGTGCCCATGTTGTGGAGCACAGGTGTCCTTAGTTTTTGTTTTTGTCCATCTGTGTTTGTGACAATTCTGTAGTGAGGAGACACATGATATTACACTGTCTCTTAATAATGTCCAATGGGTATGCCTCAGGCTTCTGTCTTTATTAAAAATTACAGTATCACTTGTTCATACATGTATGTATATACACATGTGCATGTATGTATATGTGATACATTCATGCAGGAACATGCATTGCCTGCCAATGATAATAGGGCAACCGGACAACTTTTGGAATTTGGTTTGTTCCTTCCACTTTGAGAACTAAAGATCAAATTCAGATGCTTGGGCTTTGGTGGCAAGCATGTTCACCTAAGGAACCATCTTACCTCAGATTATTCTTAATCACCATATTCTTAATGCCAATGTATGATGTGGCCCTCAGACCAGCACCTTCAAAGTTCCAGACAAGCAGAAACTTGTCTTAAAAATTCAGATTTATAAACCAGGTGGTGGTGGTACATGTCTTCAATCCCAGCACTTGGAAGGCAGAGGCAGGCAGACCTTTACATGAGTTTGAGGCTAGCTGGGTCTATACAGAGAGTTCCAGGACAGCCTGGAACAGAGGAACCCTGTCTCAGAAAAACAAAAACAAACTTCAGATTTATAGTCCCCACTCCAGACTTAAATGAGAAGCTCTGGAGTGAGCCTCCAAATGTGTTGAACAGGTGCCATGAGTAGTTTCAGGTCAACATTCACAATTGGAAACCCACCAAAAGAAAGGTTGAAAATTAAAAGCCCATGGCAACATCACATACTCCCACAAACTCAGCTGCTCAGGGGCTTAAAACCCAGAGTTCAAGATATGCCTGGGTAAGTGTGGTCCTGTCTCAAAATAAATGAAGTAAACCCAAGTTGACTCAAACCACTGGTAATTCTGCATAGGTCCTTCCATCCATTGGCAACTTCTTGTTAGTCATATCACTGCACAAGCAAAAGCTTCTCTACTCTTACAGTAAAAGCACACATATGTCCCTGGGACAGTGCTGGCCTGATCTCATGAAAATATACACTGTGTGTTAGCAGGTACAGGATCTACGACATGGTTTGGGAAAATGTGAGATTTTCTTGACCACATCTTGTCTAACACTTGAGAATTTGTAAGCTAAGTGTAAGGATCCAGTCCTGCCTACCATCAGTTCACCTTATTTATTTTTTCTATACTTTTCTTTATTTTTCCCTACTTCTCAGATATACAGCCCCAAAACAAGAATTGGACAAAGGAAGCCACAGGTAGATTTCAAGCATATGTTGTGGGTCTCAAACTCCAAGTCAGAGTTGTAGAAATCACTGAGAATGGGGTGAGCATTGAACTCACCAATCTTTCCACTCCTTATCACAAAATCATTAGTGATGTTCTCATCATAGAACATTCGGTCTTAAGATGTGGTTTGCCACAAAAGGACTCATTGATGTGCTGACCTGCTAATAAAGATAATCAGATTGACAGCCACAGGGTACAAGGTGATGCCTTTAAACCATCTGCAGTTCAAGTTCATGTTAGGGTTCACTTTGCTCTTTAATTCTTTAGAGCACACAAGTTGGTTTCATTGAGATTTCAATACATATCATTGCTCTTCCTTGCTTACACCTGCCATTCCTCATCCCTCCTGACTGCCTCCTCTGGTTTACTTCCCAAGTCTATTTCTCTTCAGCCTCCCTGTCTTGCTTGTCTGCTTGCCTGTCTGCCTTCCTTCTTCTTTCTTGCATTCTTTCTTTTCTTTTTTAAAAATATAATTCATTTTTATTTTATGTTCATGAATGTTTTGCCTGCGTGTATGTCTAAGGTGATAGAATCCCTAGAACTGGAGTTAAAACAGTTATGATCTCTGGGCAGGCTCTCACTGTGTAGCCCTGGTATTTCCAGAATTTACTATGTAGACCAGGTTACCTTTTATCTCATAAAGATCTGCCTCCCAAGTGCTGGGATTAAAGGTGTTCACCACTATACTTGGCTTCTGCATGTACATACACACACACATACACACACACATATACACACACACACACACACATATATATATATACATATGTATATATATATGTATATATAT
>JADRCD010098553.1:0-13709 GCA_019843815.1 Montemys delectorum | reverse complement strand
ACTTCAAAATAATACATCACTACTGGTATTTTCCTAAATGAACATAAATATATAAAGTCTTTTTGTTTGTTTTGTATTTAGTAGAGTTTAAAATCTTGGCTCTTACTGTGGTACAAGCCCAAAATAAGAACAAGTTTTAGACATTGGATTTCATTGTAATAAGGCTATACTTCAATGACCCTCACATCACCAAAGGATTTTACATCCATTATAGCTAAGCTGAGAGTTGATAGTTCTGCTGCACCAAGAAATGAATTGTAGGCTCAATTTTTGGATATAGACTTCCTGCTATGGTCAAAGTTATTTGACTTGAGTGAGTGACTTTATTCTCAGCCCACTGAGAACAGGCTACATTCATTTAAGAAATGGTGTAGGTATTAAGATGGTCTATCCATAAAGTCATTCACCAACTATTTCAATGAACAATGGTTCTGCTTGGAGAGTGGCATGCACATTGGGTGAGGGTAAGAATTTGGTTCATTAGCTATGATAATTTGGAAAAGCATTCATCTTAAAGAAAGAGTAACTTATAAAGTCCTCTTCTTCAAACTTGATACAAGAGTTACAAACATCAGGCAAAGCATTCAGTCTCACTCTTTGATGTTCTCTTACAAGCAACCTCCCTAGTTAATGATCTATGTTTCTTTTGGGTATATAACTACTTTTGAAATATATATGCTGTTCTGAAAACCATAGTATAGTGTAAAGACATGAAATAAACAATACTACTAATACAGAGGCTGAGATAGGAAAAGCAAGATTTCAAGACCCTTATGTTGTACACAGCAAGACACTGTCACAAACAAGCTGAAAGTATATATAGATTGTACAATGTTGGACCTATTTCTCCAATTACCAAATTAGAGAGGCCATTGGATGACAATCAACAAATTTCTAATTCCTCATATTATTGGATTTCAATCGATTAGGATATGTTGGTAATATTAATTTTCATATTAATATATTAAGGAAAAGTAATTGCCACTTCCTGTTGTTTTTGTTGTAAGAGGTGGAATTAGGTTTGTGTGGATTTGTTGAAAGATTACCTTCTTGCTTCTTCTGGGATGTAGTTTTGATCCTTATGTTGATGTTTTCCATCTATTATCCTTTGTAGGGCTGGATTTGTAGAAAGATATTATGTAAGTTTTGTTTTGTCATGGAATATCTTCTTTTCTCCATCTAAGGTAATTGAGAGTTTTGCTGGATATAGTAGCTTGGGCTGGCATTTGTGTTCTTGAAGGGTCTGTATGACATCTGCCCAGGATCTTCTATCTTTCATAGTCTCTGGTGAGAAGTCTGATGTAATTCTGATAGGCCTGCCTTTATATGTTACTTGAACTTTTTCCCTTACTGCTTTTAAAATTCTTTCTTTGTTTAGTGTATTTGGTGTTTTTATTATTATGTGTCAGGAGGAATTTCTTTTCTGGTCCAGTCTATTTGGAGTTCTGTAGGCTTCTTGTATGTTCATGGGCATCTCTTTCTTTAGGTTAGGAAAGTTTTCTTCTATAATTTTGTTGAAGATATTTGCTGGCCCATTATATTGGGAATCTTCACTCTCTTCTATACCTATTATCCTTAGGTTTGGTCTTCTCATTGAGTCCTGGATTTCCTGGATATTTTGGGTTTGGAGCTTTTTGCTTTTCGCATTGTCTTTGACTGTTGTGTCAATGTTTTCTATGGTGTCTTCTGCCCTTGAGATTCTTGCTTCTATCTCTTGTATTCTGTTGGTGATGCTTGCATCTATGACTCCTGATTTCTTTCCTAGGTTTTCTATCTCCAGGGTTGTCTCTCTTTCTGATTTCTTTATTGTTTCTATTTCCATTTTTAGATTCTGGATGGTTTTGCTTATTTCCTTCACCTGTTTGATTGTGTTTTCCTGTAGCTCTTTAAGGGATTTTTGTGTTTCCTCTTTAAGAGCTTCTAACTCTTTACCTTTGTTCTCCTGTATTTCTTTGAGGGTGCTATTTATGTCTTTCTTAAAGTCCTGTATCATCACCATGAGAAGTGATTTTATATCTGAATCTTGCTTTTCTGGTGTAATGGTGTGTCCAGGACTTGCTATGGTGGGAGAATTAGGTTCTGATGATGCCAAGTGACCGTGGTTTGTGTTGTTTATTTTCTTATGCTTGCCCTCCCCCCCGCCATCTGGATATCTCTAGTGCTACCTGCCCTTGCTAAATCTGACTGGAGCCTGTCCTGTTCTTTCTGTGATCCTGATTGTATCAAAACTCCTCAGAGTCAAGCTGTGTCTGTGATCCTGTGATTCTGGGATCCTGTGATCCTGGGCTTGTTAAGTCACCTGGGAGTGGAGCTTCCTCTGGGTGTTGTGGGACTGGCTGCGGAGCTTGTGCCCAAGGTCTACTCTGGACACCAGCCCAGACAGACTGGAAGTAACCTGAGTCACTGGGCTGGTGGAGTTCCTGTGTGCCTGGTCCCGCTGGTCCCAATTACTCCCAGTATTGGGACAGATGTTGGTTCCTTCTCACCTCTGATCCTGGGTGTGTCAGAGCGCCTGGGAGTGGAGCTTCCTCTGGGTGTTGTGGGACTGGCTGCAGAGCTTGTCCCCAAGGTCTGCTCTGGATACCAACCCAGACAGACCAGAGTTGGGTTTTTTGTTTGTTTGTTTGTTTGTTTGTTTTTAATGCCTTACTTTTTAGCCCAAGCTAACCTTGAACTTGCGACCCTCTTTCCTGTCTCCCCACACCTGAGATTACAGTCATGTGACACTAAACACAGGTAACCTGAGACTATGATATCCTATTGATTTTATGTCAGTACTTCTTAAGTGAAATGGAGGGATTTTTTTTCTCCTGCTGGAGAGGTTCAAACGTCACAGAAATATTACCTGAGACTGAGGTTTCCTCTCTGCTCAAAATCTACAGAGGAAAGGAACACTTCTTTCCCCATTCTCAAAAACAACCACCAACCAATTAGTATGAGATGATTTGCTCAAAACAACTAGTATAAAAGACAGTCTAGATAAACCATAGATTGATCTCTTGATTATATAATTTCTATACCTGCCATCAATGAAATAACTTCATAACTAAGTATTTGGAAACTAGTCCCAATGCCTTTGCACACCCCCATACACCACATACATCCTCTCTCTCCTATGAATTTATTTATTTATAAGCATTTCAGGCAGGATGGAAGTTCTTCACCAGACCCCAATACAACCCAGCACCTCCTTTTAAGCAATTGCATTTGGAGGGAGGAAGAGTGATGATAATATAATAAAATCACTTCCATTGGGCTCCCCATCCCCACTGTCTGATTGTTAACCTAAAAAGAAAAAAACTTCTTCTTTAAAATGTATATTTTAAGTAGAATTTTATAATCCCCTTGCTTCTCTTTCCTCCTCCTAATGTCTTCCTTGAGCACCCCCACTCCTCAAAGTCATGGCCTCTTTTCTTTATTATTGCATATATGTATAAATATATAAATACAACCTTCTGAGAACATCTGGTATCATATATATCAAATATATATAATAAATTTATACATATTAAATAAATATAATATATCTATATATTAAATACATCAAATAAATATATCAAACTTATGAATGATTTCAGGGCTGACCACTTGGAATTGGATAACCATTTAGAAACTCAACCCTGAAGACATCTAATTCTCCCTCTCTCGGCAGTCATTAATTTTCCGTAGTTCTTGCCTATGGGTGGGACCCTTGAATTGCTCCTTCAGTGATGCCATATCTATTGGTATTGTGCTTGTTCAGGTCTTATTTAACCTGCTATATTATTGATGCTTCCCCATTATTTCTAGAAGGCACAATCTCACAGACTTCCGGGTCCTCTGGCTCTTAATGATCTCTATACACCATCTTCTGTGATATTCCCTGAGCCTTTAAGACAGGAGTTGTGTTGTCTATGTATCCCATGGGTCTGCCTACACCATGATCAGCTATTCTCTGTTTCTGGACCAGTTGTGATATTTCATAATGGTCTCAGTCTATAGCTAAGAGAAGCTTCCTTAATGAGGAATGAGAGCTACACTGACCTGTAGGTATTTAGAATGCAGTTCAGGATAATGTGAAATTGCAAGCAAGTTTTTACCTCTGTTATATAAAAAAGCAGACCTGCTTATGTACTATATTTCTATATCCAATAATAAAATAGCTCCATGAGTTGGTCAATGTATTGATGAATAATTGAGTATCCTTTCTTAAGGAGGGAAGATGACTCCTTGTTCATTTACCAATTAGGAGAAAATAGAGTTGGCTTTGGGACTCAAGGTGGGTGACTCACTCTAATTCCAGAAAGATGAAGTTTTGTGGCGGTGTAAATCAGGCAGTCAGAGCTAGAAACTGGACTCTCTTGCCCACAAGAGCTGGTGGGGAGTACCAAGGGAACTTTTCCACCTCAGGTAGAATCTTGAGTGTCCTCTAGGAACTGCTGTCTATAGTGCTGTTCTGCTGTTCTGTGGAATTCTGCTCTGCCCAGCTTCCCTTGAAGTACATTAGATAGCCCAGGGATCTAAAGCATTATTTTTCTCATATTCAAATGAAACATTAATACTTGTAAAATTTGGTCACTTTATCAAGTAAACTGAACTTTCTTCAGTGAATGTGCTCTACTACTAATTTAATTAAGTATTAGCACTAACATCTTTCACTGTGTCCTGTAAGTAATTTAACTCCACGTCTCTGTTTTCTTACCCAAAAGCAAGGTTAGCACTGAACCCCCAAGTGTGGTTGGTGAGAAGATTAAATTAACTTGCAAAGCTCTTCAACGATGCCTAGTACATAATAAATACTATATAATGTGATTCTTCCAATACTCTAATTCTTGATTCTTACTGCACTTCTCAACACTCAGAGTGAGAGTGGCTTTTCTAATATTTTCCCCAGAAGCAATCCCACGTTCTTGGGCTGCTTCCATTTAGGTCATTATTGGGCTTATTTGAGAAGATTCAATTTTCCAATAGCATAGCCTTGATCATTATAGAAATGTAGCCAAATAGTTGAAAGACAATTTCTACTTATTTTATTAATTACTCCATCTCTTGAGATTGACTAAATGATTAACACAATGTATTTACTCAAAGAAAAACAAGAATGAAGTCTAAAATGAAGGACTGTGAAGTCCTTCATATGAAATCTGACTTCAGCAGTGATTGGGATTGGTCTATGGAGTGCTCAGCTTGAGTGCTTCCACTTAATGAAACAGTGACTCCCCTCAACGCCATCATGACTTTTTTGAGTCCAGCTGAAATGAATGTGTTCTAGCTCTTATAGAAAAAAGGTCTAATGGCTCCCCATTCTGCATGATATTAGCCAATGGCATTTTATAAATGGCTTTGATTACAAGGAGGCATATTCCTACTTAATTTGTTCAGCATTTTTTTTGTCATGAAAGGATGTTGAATTTTTTTTGTCCCATGCCTTTTATTTACATTCATTAAGATATCAGCGAGGTTCTTGTCCTTCATCACAATAGTCTTATTTGAATATGCTGAACCTTCCTTGCATTCCAAATCTTTTAAAATTCTTTTTTAAAAAAGATTTTATTTTATGTATATGTTTTCCCTGCATGTATATGTGTGGACCACATGTGTGCCTAGTGCCCAGAGAGGTCAGAAGAAGGCATTGTAGCCTGTGGAGCTATAGCTATAGATGATTGTGAGCCACAATGTTGGTGTTGGGCACCAAACTTCAGCCTTCTTTATGTGCTCTTAACCACTGAGCCATCTCTCTAGCCCCAACAGTCCTAACATCCTTTTATGTGCTATTGAAGTTATTTTGCTAGGACTTTGTTGAGGATTTTTGCATCAACACTAATTAAATATACTGACCTGTAGTTATGTTTGTTGTTGTTATTTCTGTCTTCCTCTGGTTTTGGCATTAGGTAGCGTTGACCCTACAGAATGTGATTAGAAGAATTCTCTTGTCTTCTGTTTGGGAGAATAACTTAAAGGTGATTAGTATTGGTTCTTCATTAGATGTTTAATGGAACTAAGCAGTGCATCTTCCTGGTCCTGGCTTTTCTTTGAGAGCTTTATTTTTTTCTATGATCTTTTCAATATTGCTATCACTGGTCTGTTTACATTTCCTATTTATTTAGCATGTAGTCTAGGTGAGGCACATTTTTTTTGTTGTTGTTGTTTTGCTTCTACTAGACACTACAAACGCTGGATACCATTTTTCCTAAGTTCTAAAGAGCTTTTTATCTCCTTGGATTCAGTCATAGCATGTCCCTTTCCTTACCTGATTTTATGTTCCTCACCTCTCCTCTTCTTAACCCAGCTAAGGGTCTCATTATTCTGTTCATATGCAAGAGAACCAGCCTTTTCTCCATTGGTTCTCAAACTTTAGGGAACCCATCTACACCCACCCCACCAAGGCACTTTGTCATTGTTGAAATTCACAGTGGAAAGAAAGATAGGAAAGTGAGGTGTCATCCCAGGGCCACGGACATTTGCTTAAGGTTCCATTTCCTCTTAAAATTGGGAAGTGTAAACAAGCAAAGACAAGGACATATTAAGAAGAAGAACTGTTTGATTTCTATATTCTACTAGAAAGGTTAGCCATCTGATGCAACTTGGGAGCAAATGAATGTTTTCTATCTCTTCCTGATTTATCTCTGGACTTCAGTGACACAGACCCCAAGCCCAGGCAACTCCCCAGCCTCTGCTCCCACTCTGCTCGATAGCTGATTTAAACTGGCTGGTGCCCAATAGGCAACCCCTTCTCCAACAATTAGCAGCTGATGAGAAGAGATCAGATTCTCCTTGGTCTCTCAGGGCTACAGAGCCATCTAGGGGAGGCAAACCCGTAGGCGGTTACCATGGAGCTCCAGCGTGGGGACAGAGGAGACAAATTCATTTCTGAAACACTTTTTAATTACCATAATGGCTCATTAACACAGGACCCAGAGTAATAAGCACCACTATTCCTAGTTTTCTGTGAAAACAAGTGATTAATTTGATTGATCTGGATGTGCTATGAGGGTAAGACAATTTCAGAGAAGAGAGAGAGTCACCACCACAAGCCTCACCAACTTGCCACAGCCAAGGGCCATAGGACATACTTTTAACCTCAGCACCAGGAGGCACAAGCAGGAAGACCTCTGTGAGTTCAAGGCTTGCATGGTCTACATAAGTTCTAGGTCAACCAAGGCTACATGGAGAGATCCTGTCTTGAAAAGAAAATGGGGAAAGGGGTTCTATAGCTGATGTGTAGACTATCACATCACTATTCTGAATAGTTTGCTTTGGGATTATTCTGTCAGTCTGTCAACAGACCTGAATCTAAAGTATTTTCACATTTTATATGATAAAACATATAGTTTAAAACATTTTGACAATATTTTGAATTGAAATATCATGTTTACCATTATTATAAGCCACTTCATAGGACACAGAAAATAAAGGCAATAACTCCATGGGCAACAAAGAGGGTTTTTCCTGCTCAGAAGTTCCTGTGTGCCCCATCCCAGTGCTAGACCCCACGTTCTCTCCAAAGGCAGCCAGTGCCCTCTGTGCTCCCTACAGAGCTGCCTTTCCTTCTCTAACACAAACAGTCCCCAGCTCTATGGTTCCTTCTTTCCTCTCTTTTCAACTTGCTATCTAAGTCCTTTCTATTGACAGGTCCCTTTTCTGTCCTTTACTTTTGAAGAACATATGGGTTGGCAGCCTGAAGAGTCTCCGGGATCCTGGATTTCCTTATCCTAGGCAGATCTGATGTATAACTCCTATTCTCCATACGGATTTCAGAAAGAAGGCAGACTTGCCTTAGATGTTTTTGTGTTTGACATCAGCCGTTCTTGCTAAGAGCTTGTGGCTTCAGACAGTGTAATATTCCCATCTCCACACTTTTCCCTAGTGCCAGCACAGAGCAGTATAGTGTGATAGCAAGGTCCCCAGGCCTTTTAGTTACTCATAGACAGTATTCAGACAGGCAATTAAAGCCTAAGGAGCAATCTGAACTCAGGCCTGAATAAACCAAAACCAGCTTTATTCTCCATGTAGGGTTACATAAATTCTTCTCTGAAAGCTGGCAGGGGACTCTGAGTGCTTGCTGTTAGCCAAGAGTTTGAATCCACTGCCCAGGACATAAGACATGACATCTGCTGGGGGATCATCAATCAATAGTGGGAAGCTCACGGTGGCCTCAGAGAGGATTCCCCAACAGATCTCCATCATCTAGGCAGAGAGTTCAGTCTTGCTCTGCCTCAGAGACTGACATCTGAGAGGTTGGTGTGGGGCAGGGCATTGCCACTGTGCACTGAGTTTTGGAGGTTAGCCTGTGAGCCAAGTCCTGTGGGAAACTAGCCAGCCCCAAGCCAGCCCCCAGCCAGCCCACCAGTCATAGCCCTGCCCCTCCCCGCCCCAGACTTCCATTGTTCTGTCTTCCTCTAGGTGTTGACAGCCTGTCTCCAGCTCTGCTTTGCACGGAGCCTACAGACTCTTTCAAAGCTTTTGTGCCTTGCTCCAGGGGCCCCTCTGCCAAGGGGCTGCACTGAACCTCCCAGCCTTGGCTACATATGCAAACCACCTTCAGAACTTTCCATGTAAGCAGGCAGGTACCTAAGAACTCGATTACTGGTTTAGATAGACCCACATTTACATCTGAATGATCCTTGGGTGCCTCTAATACAAGGTGAGGGTCAGGAATTACCGTCCTGAACAATTTTTAGTACCTGAAATAGAGGTTCTAAATATTTGATGCACACTGAATGAATAAATGAATGGCTGAGTCCTGGATTCCATCAGCCGAGATGATATTTGGCCAAGCAGAGGCTGGAAGCAGGGCAGAGAAGAGCACAATGGACCTCAATTGCCAGACCTTTAAAAAAAAAATCCTTTAACAATGAGACACCAAACGAGCTGTTTCAAAGGTAAATCATTAAACTGTGCATAGTAAATCCTACAGTATCAATGGCCACACTGGTGAGCTAATTCCAGGTGGTTTAAGCAGGAGATAAATTGGATGGAAGATGACAGGTCTCTATCGAGGACTGAGATAGGAGGCACCGAGTGATACGGAGCCATAGAAATTAGTCAGAATTTAGACATCTTCAGAATATTGTCTCTTATCTCCACTGCTCCATGCATGCTTGCTGCCTTTCAAGAGACGTGTGTAGCATTTTCTTTAGAAAGAGTGAAAATAATTTTAGTGCTCTCTCCCTGGGGAGTCCTCCGTGCTGTTTGAACTCAAGAATTTGCTAATCACGGTAGTTGTGAAGAACATAGTCTTTAGAAGTTATTTCTGCACTTGTTTCCTTTCTGCTCTTCCCTGATGGCTTCAGACAGTTCCGCTGCTGTGTGTGTTGACCTTAAAATTTACAGTCTCCTCAAGAGGTGTGTGTTTCACCTCCATCCTTTTAAAAAAAATTATTCATTCCTCTTCAGTAACCAGATGGCGTTAAAGATTTTTGCATGAAATCATTCATTCCCAGTAGAGATGTGGTTTAAATTTTCAGTTTCATCAAATCTAAAGGTTACCTTGAATTAAAAAAAAAAAAAGAAAGAAAGAAAACAACAATAACAAAATAGTCCACATATTTCTCTCAAAACATAGATATCTGTGTCCTGTATGAGGTGGTACTTTAAAAAGAAATTAACTAGATTGTCCTACCCACATCAAAACACAAGGACAAAGGGGTATTAATGTTAATAGCTCTTAATATGCGGCCGCAGTCAGGGTGATCTCCTGTTTTCATCTCATAGTGAGAGAATGATTACCTCAGCTCATCAGTGTTTAAAAAAAAAGAAAAGGAAAAAAAAAAAAAAAAAAAAGGACTCTTTAGATGCGGGCATGATTGCCTGAGCCTATAGCTCACACACAGTTGAACCAGGATTGAAAGCAAAATCCAGAGGCAGTGAGGTTAGTGTCTTCTAGCAGAGCTTTTTCTGTGTTTTGATCCTATTTTTCTGTAAGTACAGACAGTGGGCTCCAGTCAGAAGGTTTTTGTTTGTGTATTCTCATTTTCTACACCACTCGCTAAATGGTAGGTTTTATATAACAATAAGATGAAGAAAATCACATTTGTTTCCCCTCTCTGGTCTATGCCATTATACATTTCAAATTGCATGCTCTTGCTTCATACCACACGCAATAATCAATCAATAAAGGAGACGGCTAAAAGAATCGGGGCTTCCCCAGTGTGCACACTCGCGCTTCTCCACTTCAGCTGCAGAGCGAACTCATCTCTCTTTCTTTTTTTGCCAAATCTGCCTCGTTCTGTCCTTTGCGTTTCTTCTATCTAATGCTCTGTCCTTGCCAAACTGCTGGATTGGCTCAGCTTCTGATAAAGGTCTGAGCACACACACACAGCAGAGCTGATCTGTGGCTATCCACTTCCCACAGAGCAGCTTATGCCCAAGAGGGGCCATGGCATCCCAATTCACTCTTTCTACAATAGCTTCTCATTTTCTGGCTTTTTGTTCTTCTTCTTCAAAAAAAAATCCTGAGTATGAAGAGGACGCTACTGTACACCTGGACCACTGTGCCTGCTGGAGTCTTCTTTGGATTTATTGGCATCATTATCCACAGAAAAGCTAGTTTCTTTTTGATGCTGTTAAGTGGCTTTTGACTACTAGGACTTGAGCACTCAGCCAGATGAGCATTTGGGGTTGATAACAGGATGGAAGTCAGTTCTATCTTCTGCCGTCAGTGGGTGCCTATTATCAGATCACAGTGAACACTGCTCCATCCACCCATCACTGCGTGCTACCAATTTTCCTGCAACACTGCTCAATTACTTGCTTTGGTGCTACAGTCAGCAATTTGAATACTCGAGGTATGCTTGGCAGGATGGGTGGCATCCCAATCAAAATGACAGAGCCACATGAGGGAAGCCTGTATCCTCACGTGTGGGCGCTTCTCTGACATCTTGTGCCCCTCATCTACTTAACGTTTTACGTTCCTGAATTGCTTATAACTCGTGTACAGATTCTCCTCTTCACTCTCCTTCATGTGGATTCACAGTCGTCAATAAGAAGTGTCAAGCTCACTTTATGTGTGTGTTGTCTAATTTTTAACCCTTACTAAAAATGTCACTTGCATGTGTTTGTGCATTTGTGCAAGCGTTTCTGTAAGACAGATTCATAGGAAAGAAATTCCTAGGTAAATAGAGGTAACAGTTTAAATTTTTTGAATTACTATTACTTTTATGTTTTTACAGTCCAACCATTGCCCTCCTCCTGGTCCCCCTTCCCACAGTTCTTCACCCCATTCCTCCTCTCCCACCTCATGTCTCCAAGAGGGCATTTCCCCACACACACACCAGACCTCCCCACTCCCTGGAGCCTTAAGTCTCTCAAGGGTAAGGCTACTCTCCTCCCACTGCGGCCAGACCAGGTAGTCCTCTGTTATATATGTGTTGAGAGTCTTGGACCAGCTCCTGTATGCTCCCTGGTTGGTGACTCAGTGTCTGAAAGATCTCAGGGGTCCCATTTAGTTGAAACTGCTGGTCTTCCTATGGGGTGGGTCTTCCTATGGGGTCACCCTCCTCCTCAACTTCTTCCAGCCTTTCCCTGATTCAACCACAGGGGGTCTCCAACTTCAATCCAATGGTTGGGTGTAATTATTTGCATCTGTCTCAGCCAGCTGCTTGTTGGGCCTCTTGGAGGGCAGCCATGCTAGGCTCCTGTCTGTACATACACCATAGCCTCAGTAATAGTGTCAGGCCTTGGAGCCTCCCTTTGAGATTTATCCCAAGTTGGGCCTGTCACTGGACTTCCTTTCCCTCAGTCTCTTCTCCATTTTTGTCCCTGCAGTTTTTTTAGACAGGAACAATTCTGGGTCAGAGTTTTTGGCTGTGGGATGGAAACCTCATCCCTCCACTTGATACCCTGTCTTTCTACTGGAGGTGGACTCTACAAGTTCCCTCTCCCCATTGTTGAGCATTTCATCTAAGGTCCTTCCCTTTGAGTTCTGAGAGTCTCTCGCCTTCCAGGTCTATGGGACATTATAGAACACATCCCCCTCCCTGAGGTTGCATATTTCCATTCATTCTGCTGGCCCTCAGGGCTTCTCTCATGTTCCCTCCCCAGTACCTGATCATGTTCCTTTTTCCCTTCCTCCTCCCCTCTTCCACCCAGATCCCTCCCTCCCCTTGCCCCACCCTCATGATTGCTTTCTTCTCCCTCCCAGGTGAGAATGAAACATCCTCACTTGGGCCCTTCAGCTTGTTAACCTCCTTGAGTTCTGTGGATTGTGCCCTGGGTATTCTGGGGTTTTTTTTGTTTTTGTTTTTGTTTTTTGGCTAATATCCACTTATTAGTGAGTACATACCATGCACGTCCTTTTGGGTCTGAGATACCTCACTCAGGGTGATATTTTCTAGTTCCATCCATTTACCTGCAAAACTCATGATGTCCTCATTCTTAATAGCTGAGTAGAATTCCATTGTGTAAATAAATGAACCACATTTTCTGTATCCATTCTTCCATTGTGGGGCATCTGGGTTGTCTCCAGCTTCTGGCTATCACAAATAAGGCCACTATGAACATAGTGGAACATATATCTCTGTGGCATAGTGGGGCATCTTTTGAGTATATGCCCAAGAGTGGTATAGCTGTTCTTCAGGTAGATCTAGTTCCAATTTTCTGAGGAAGCTCGAGTGGTTTAATATAATATTTTATTAATTCTTTGAGAATTTCGTACATGTATAAATTTTTTTCATATTCAGTCTTCATCCCCCATACTCCTTCCTGACTCACCCTACACCCCTCCCAAATTCATGTCTTCCATTTTCAAATACCAATTTGTGATAACTGTATATACCCAAAGATTGGAACCATCCAAGGAACATCTTTAAAACTTACTCTTCCTCCTTCAGAAGTCATCAACTGTCCACAGCTCCTCAGCTAGGTATAGGAGCTCACAAGTCCCTTCCCCCACTGCATGCTGAGATGTTTACTGGCTTATTCTCAGCAGCAACCATAGCTGCTATGAGCACATGAGGGCAGTGGCCCTTGCATGTCCAAAGGACAGTTTCCATCACATCATCCCCAACTTCTGTTCAATGCATAGCTGAGCAAGTCACAGACACTTATTCCCTTCACTTTAATCAGTTGTGATTCTCCACATTAACCACTATCCAATTGCACAGTGAGACTTTTTTTTTGTGAGGTTTGAGGTCTATACAAACATGTAGAGATATAAATTTAGAAAGCAATTTGGAAAAAAAAAAGTAGCAGTAGGTTCATGAGTTGTTGACCACATTTACAGTACTAAGCATGTGCTTTCTCCAGTGAAACTGGTGTTTGTCAAATAAGAAGGCAATTGGCTACCCCATGACATCCATGCTACTGTTACCCAGGGGCTATTTTTGTCATACCAGCCATTATTATATAGCTCGTTGAGTTTACAGCTGCGTAAGATGAAACCACCATGGTAAGAATATCTGTTTATAAAATGCTTTCTGTGTATATTACATAATTTTGTAAATTCTTTACAACTAATAATTTGTTTAATGTCTACACCTAAAGGATGCAGATGCTAATTATTCTTATTCTCCACCTAAGAAAAATGAAGCAGAGAGTGGTTTAGTGGCTTGCCCCCCGGTCAGCTAATGCATGCAAACTGAAGGCATGCAGTGGAGAGACGGACCTGCTACCTTCGTCCTTGTAAACAGGGCCTTTGTAAGGTCTAACTTAGACCAAGCAACTTTGTTTCTTTTAAACTTCACATAGTATCAAAACCCAGGTCAACTTTTCCATCTTTTTTTTTTTTTTTA
>JADRCD010098552.1:0-47004 GCA_019843815.1 Montemys delectorum | reverse complement strand
TTTTTTGGCTAATATCCACTTATTAGTGAACACATACCATGCATGTCCTTTTGGGTCTGACTTACCTCACTCGGGATGATATTTTGTAGTTCCATCCATTTGCCTGCAAAGCTTGAGATGCCCTCGTTCTTAATAGCTGAGTAGTATTCCATTGTGTAAATGATCCACATTTTCTGTATCCATTCTTCTGTTGTAGGACATCTGGGCTGTTTCCAGCTTCTGGCTAGCACAAATAAGGCCTCTATGGATATAGTGGAATACATGCCCCTGTGGCATGGTGGCGTGGTATATTCCCAAAAGTGGTATTGCTAGCTCTTCAGATAGATCTGTTTCCAATTTTCTGATGAACCACCAGATTGATTTCCAGAGTGGTTGAACCAGTTTGCAATCCCACCAGCAATGGAGAAGTGTTCCTCTTTCTCCACATCCTTGCTAACATGTATTGTCACCTGAGGTTTTGATCTTAGCCATTCTGATTGGTATAAGGTGGAATCTCAAGGTCATTTTGATTTGCATTTCTCTGATCACTAAGGACTTTGAACATTTCTTTAGGTGCTTCTCAGCCATCTGAGATTCCTATATTGAATCTCTGTAAGTTCTCGGTTTAGTTCTATGCCCCATTTTTTTTTTTTTTTGATTGGGTTGTTTCTTTTTTTTTTTATGGTTAGCTACTTGAGTTCTTTATATATTTTGGATATTAGTCATCTATTGGATGTAGGGTTAGTCAAAATTTTTTTCCTAGTCTGTAGGTTGCTGATTTGTCTATTTTTCAATTCTTGATCTTAGAGTGTGAGCCATTAGAGTTCTGTTTAGGAAGTTTCCTCCTGTGCCAATGAGTTCATGGCTCTTTCCCACTTTCTCATCTATTAGATTGAGTATATCTGACTTATGTTGAGGTCCTTGATCCACTTGGACTTGAGCTTTGTGCAAGTGGACAAATACAGGTCTATTTTAGTTTTTCTACTAACAGCCAGTCAATTAGACCAGCACCATTTACTGAAGATGCTTTCTTTTTTCCGTTGCATATTTTTTGCTTCTTTGTCAAAGATCAAGTGACCATAGGTGTTTGGATTCATTTCTGGGTCTTCAATTCTATTCCATTGTTCAACCTGTCTGTCTCTGGACCAATATCATGCAGTTTTTATCACTATTGCTCTATAGTACAGCTTGAGGACAGGGATGGTGATTCCCCCAGCTGTTCTTTTATGGTTAAGAATTGTTTTTGCTCTTCTGGGTTTTTTGGCTTCCCAGATGAATTTGAGAATTGCTTTTGCCATGTTCTTGAAGAACTGTGTGGGGATTTTGAATGGGATTGTACTGAATCTGTAGATTGCCTTTGGTATGATGGCCATTTTTGCTATGTTAATTCTGCCAATCCATGAACATGGGAGATCTCTCCATTTTTTGAGATCTTAAATTTTTTTCTTGAAAGACATGAAGTTATTATCATACAGATCTTTCATTTATTTAGTTAGAGTTACCCCAAGATATTTTATACTATTTGTGGCTATTGTGAAGGGGGTTGTTTCCTTAATTTCTTTCTCAGCCTGTTTATCACTTGTATAAAGGAAGGCTACTGATTTATTTGAGTTAATCTTATATCTAGCCACTTCGCTGAAGTTGTTTATCAGCTGGAGAAGTTCTCTGGTAGCATTTTTGGGATCATTTATGTATACTATCATATGGTCTGCAAATTATTTCTTCCTTCTCAATTTGTATCCCTTTGATCTCTTTTTGTTGACTTGTTCTAGCTAGCATTTCAAGTACTATATTGAATAGATATAGAGAATGGGCATCCTTGTCTTGTCCTCGATTTCAGTGGGATTGCTTCAAGTATCTTTCCATTTAGTTTGATATTCAAGGCTGTTAGTTTGCAATAAGTTGCTTTTATTATGTTTAGGTATGGGCCTTGAAGTCCTGATCTCTCCAATACTTTTATCATGAGGGGGTGTTATATTATTTCACATGCTTTTTTGCACCTAAGGATATGATCATGTGATTTTTTTCTTTGAGTTTGTTTATGTAGTGGATCATATAAATGGATTTCCATATATTGAACCAACCTTGCATCCCTAGGATGAAGCCTACTTGACCATGGTGAACGACGGTTTTGATGTGTTTTTGGATTTAGTTTACAAGAATTTTACTGATTATTTTTGCATCGATATTGATAAGGGAAATTGGTCTAGAGTTCTCTTTTTTGACTGGGTCCTTGTATGATTTAGGTATCAGAGTATTTGTAGCTTCATAGAATGAAGTGGGTAATGTTCCAATTTTGTTGAGTTTGGGCTGGTTGAGAAGGATCTAATGATTTTTTTCTTAATTTCTGCCATTTCTGTTGTTATATCTCCCTTTTTACTTCTGATTTTGTTTATTTGGATACTGCCTCTGGGCCCTTTAGTTAGTTTGGCTAGGGGTTTATCTGTCTTGTTGATTCTTTCAAAGAACCAGATTTTCTTTTGTCAATTCTTTGTATTATTCTCTTCGTTTCTATTTGGTTGATTTCAGCCCTGAGTTTAACTATTTCCTACCTTCCTCTCCTCTTGGGTGAGTTTGCTCCTTTTTGTTGTAGAGCTCTCAGGTGTACTGTCAGGAGGCTAGTGTAAAATCTCTCCAGTTTCTTTACCTGGGCACTAGGTGCTATGAATTTTCCTCTTACCACTGCTTTCATTCTGTACCATATGTTTGGGTATGATGTGTCATCATTTTCATTAAATTCCAGGAAGTCTTTAATTTCTTTATTTCTTCTCTGACTGTTATCATTGAGTAAAGAGTTGTTCAGTTTTCACCTGTATGTGGGCTTTCTGTTGTTTTTGCTGTTATTGAAGAGTAGCCTTAGGTTATGGTGATCTGATCTGATGCATGGGATTATTTCAATTTTCTTATATCTGTTGAAGATTGTTTTGTGACTGATTATATGGTCAGTTTTGTAGACAGTACCATGAGGTGTTTTAGGGTGAAATGTTCTGTAGATATCTGTTAAATCCATTTGGTTTACAACCTCTATTAGTTTCACTGTGCCTTTGTTTAGTTTCTGTTTCAATGACCTGTCCATTGGTGAGAGTGAGGGGTTGAAGTCTCCCATTATTATTGTGTTGGGTTCAATATATGTTTTGAGCATTATTAAAGTTTCTTTTATGAATGTGAGTGCCCTTGCATTTGGGGCATAGATGTTCAGAACTAAGGCTTTTTCTTCATATATTTTCCCTTTGATGAATATGTAGTGTTCTTGCTTATCATGCTCAATAACTTTTCATTGAAAGTCTATTTTATTGGATATTAGGATGGCAACTTCAGCTTCTTTCTTGGGACCATTTGCTTGGAAGACCTTTTTCCACCCTTTTACTCTTAGATAGTGTCTATCTTTGTTATTGAGGTGTATTTCTTGTTTGCAGCAAAATACTGGATCTTCTTTGTGTATCCAGTCTGTTAGCTTATATCTTTTTATAGTTGAGTTGAGTCCATTAATAGAGAGAGATATTAAAGACAGATGACTGTTGGTTCCTGTTATATTTTTTTGTAGGTGGCTTTATGTGCTTGTGGTTCTCTCCTTTTGGCTTTGTTCTGAAATGCTTAATATCTTGTCTTTTCTTTGGTGTAGGTACCTTCCTTGTGTTGGAGTTTTCCTTTTAGGTTCCTCTGTATAGCTAGATTGGTAGATAGATACTGTTGGAATTTGGTTTTGTCCTGGGATAATTTGGGTGCTCCATCTATAATTGATTGAAAATTTTGCTGGGTATAGTAGCTTAGGCTGGCATTTGTGTTCTCTTAGAGTCTTCATGACCTCTGACCAGGCTCTTCCAGGTTTCATAGTCTCTGTAGAAGAGTCTGGCGTAATTCTGATAGGTCTACCTTTGTATGTTACTTGGTCCTTTTCCCTTGCAGCTTTTAATATTTGTTCTTTCTTCTGTGCATTTAATGTTTTGATTATTATGTGACAAGAGGATTTTCTTTTCTTGTCCCATTTATTTGGTGTTCTATAGGCTTCTTGTACCTTTATGGCCATCTCTTTCTTTAGGTTGGGGAAGTTTTCTTCAATGATTTTTGTTGGAGACATTTTCAGGTCCTTTGAGCTGGGAATCTTCATTCTCCTCTATTCTAATTATTCTTAGATTTGGTCTTTTCATTGTGTCCTGAATTTCCTGGATGTTTTAGGTTAGTAGATTTTTATGTTTTGAATTTTCTTTGACTGCTGTGTTAATCTCTTCTAAGGTATCTTTTACACCCGAGATTCTCTCTTCTATCTCTTGTATTCTGTTGGTCATACATACATCTGTAATTCCTGACCTCTTTCCTAGGTTTTTCATTTCATTTTTTTATTAGATGTTTTCTTTATTTACATTTCAAATGATATCTCTTCTCCCAGTTTCCTCTCAGGGAAAAAACAAACAAACAAACAAACTTTTTCCTCCCTAGGTTTTCCATTTTTAAGTTTGTCTCCATTTGTGTTTTCTTTATTGTTTCTACTTCCACTTTTAGGTCTTGGACCACTTTATGCAATTCCTTTATCTGTTTGGTTGTGTTTTTCTGTATTTCTTTAAGAGATTTATTTGTTTCCTCTTCAAGTTGCTTCAACCTCTTTACTTGTGTTTTCCTGTATTTCTTTCAGTGAGTTATTTATATCTTTCTTAAAGGACTCCATTATCTTCATGAGATATGATTTTAGGTCAGCTTTCCAATTTTCAGATATGTTAGTGTATTCAGGGCTTCCAATGGTGAGGGAACTGGGTTCTGATGATGCCCACGTATATTGGCTTCTGTTGGTTATGGTCTTGCACTTGCCTCCCACCATCTGGTTATCCCTGGTGTTTGCTAGTCTGGGTGATTCTGTCTGGAGTCTACCTCTTTTGTCCCCAGGGTTGCTTCAAGTCTTCTGGTAGGCCTGTGGCCCTAGCTGTAGCAGATCTCCTATGGTGCCTTCCAACTGAGAGATACTCAGAAGGGCATAAAAGCTGTTGATCTGTTGTGCTGACTGCAAAAGATCTCCTAGGAGGCCTTCAGACTATTGGGTCTTCAGAGGAGCAGTCAAGCTGTTGTCCTGTTTGAAGCTGTTCTCTGGGAGTGGGGGGTGGGGTGGGAAGTGGGGAGGTGGGGGTGGATTGTGGTTTCAGTTTCCCTGTGTGCAGCAAAACTCCAGGGACCCTTTGAGTCTGTTGGGTCAGTTGCCTTGCATGCTACAGAGTCCCCAGGAGGTCTTCAGACTGTGGTGTTGGTTTCCCAGTTGCCCTGTATACAGAGGAGCTCCTGGGATGCCTGAGATTGTATCATCTTCAGGGGAGAAGGCTAGCTAGCAGTCTGTCCCAGCAGAAAGGGTTAGGTGGAAGGGGAGTGGTATTCAGTGAGCAGGGAGTGATGGTGATGATGGGTCCCTGAGTTCAATGGGCTCCCAGCAGCAGCTGTGGGACTTCAGGAGGGTTCTTACCAAATGCTCTGAGTGCAGTGGATCTTCTGGGATGTCTCAGGATATGATGTCTTCTGGGGAGCAGTACTACTTTTATTCTTGGGGAAAGGAGTCATGAAACTCTCTGCTCTCTGTTCACAAAGTCTTCTTCATTTATACATATAAAAAGGCCATCAAGGAGCAGCTATATAGGTAACCAGGATGTTTAGGGTAGGAATGTGATTTTTGAGTCTTCCAACTTGAATTACCAGTTGTCCCTGGCCCTCTACACATCTTGTACATTTTTATACATGTCTGGCACATTAAAGATTCCTTCTTGTTAGCTCCCTCATGGAAGAAGCCATATGGGATGAAACACAAAAATCATCCAGAGTTGAAATAAAGGAAGACTGTTGCTGTTCTTGTCTCTAAGTCGTGTAACTCCACCCTGTCACTCCAATCACTGCAGTTAGAAGATGCTGGGGGAAGTCCTTCATGAGAACATACAACAGCCTCCCAGTTTCTGAAGAACCTTGCTCAGCCATATCTGCAAATCATTAAACATTGAATTTTTGTGCTGAATTTTATTTTTGACAAGAAAGTGTTGGAATCTCCAGTGCTGAAGTGTCAGCTCTGGGGCTTTGTCACTGTGAGACTGTGACTGTCTGGCTGGAATGTGGGATCCTACCAAAGTGCCTTCCCAGAGAAGTGCAAATTAGAGCCAGACATGAGCCTTGGGCTCTGTGTATTTCCAAAGATGGTTTGAGTTTGTCCTTGGACTCCAAATGGCTTTTTGGTTTCAAACTAAACTTATTTTAGATCTTCAACATCCATTCCTCTTGTCTAAATTTTCTAGATTATTTTGGTCTGACCCCCTCAAAGGTCAAGAATGTCTATCTTTGGACATATCCATTTGGATAGTGCCCTAATGGGCACAGACTATACACAAACTTAGTCTTTCTCATAGAATACATGGGTAAAAAGGACAGCTTTGTTCTCTCCAGGGTTAATTTGGAACAATGCATAAATCACTCAGCTCTGCAAGAAATGTGCTAAAGTTCTAAAACTCCCAAGCTGGCCCTATCATTTTAACAACTAAAAACAACCTCAACTGCCCCTTGAGAGATGTAGATACTCGGCTAAATAGTGATGAATGAAGCAGCCCTTGTGTGTCTGGTGTCTGGTGTCTGGTGAGCTTATCTAGAAAGATATGATCCTCCATTTGGAAAACACCCATCCACAATGGAGGGAGAAATAAAAATAAAGGGCCTCTTATAAAATTATTACCTTGTCATTTAAGTCAACAGCAGTGATGCCATGATAGAAACCAGCAGTTGTACCACACGGTTTTATCACTCTAATTACATCAAGAACACAGTAACTGTCTGGCAGAGATAAGATTAAAGAAGGCAGAGCCCTTTTGAAATTTCCAATAGACAGCACCTGGATTTATGGACTGGATTTGTGTTTGGACATTAAGTTCAATTACTTTGCTTCAGCACTGAAGAGTTCTGTCGCCAGAGAAATATCACGGAGCTGGTCCCTCATCATTGCAGCCCTGCACACCTCCCACCCTGCAGACATTGATCTGTCCACACCATACAGGTCACACAGTCCAGAGTAGAATCTGTCTGTTTTCCTTCCTCCTCTACCCACTCTTTTTTTTTTTTTTTTATCTCCCCAGAGTCTGAAAGACACAGACCTCTTTGCTTGCTGAGCAGCATGGGATCAACAAGGAACACAGTCATAGAATGTCAGTAGTAAAAGGGTCATTTAGAGTCATCTAATCTGGCTCTTTCTCTCTACGATGGTGGCAACTGGGGCTGAATGATTGATTGTCCAAGGGTTTACCACTAGGACATAAAGCAGAGCCAAGTATTCCAATTCTCTGAGAGAATATAAACCTACTTCCACCACATACTAAACTTGCATCTCCCTTTGCTGAGTGCACATGTGTCTGTTTTTACAGAACATGTATGTAAAATATATGGGATTTTTAACTTCCCTCTCATCTCCTCTTATCCATTTCAGGGCAACTTTCTCTGCTTCCTGTTTTTTCCCCCTTTTACTTTCTTGAAATGGAGAAAGGAGGATAATATATGAGGGATACAAATGCTGTTTTCTCCCTCCTTTATAGAAAGTTGGAAAGAACAAAGTCAGTTTGGGGACTTTCCACGTGGTTCTCAGTAGGGCTTCCTCAACCTCTCTATATAACTGAATTATCTGAAGAATTGTTTCTTCTTTTTTTTTCCTTTCCTTTTTTCTTTTTTTTTTAAAGATACCTTGGTTGTCTCTCAAGAATTTTTTTTTTTTTTTTTTTTTTTTTTTTTTTTTTTTTTTTTTTTTTTGGTTTTTCGAGACAGGGTTTCTCTGTGTAGCCCTGGCTGTCCTGGAACTCACTCTGTAGACCAGGCTGGCCTTGAACTCAGAAATCCACCTGCCTCTGCCTCCCAAGTGCTGGGATTAAAGGCATGCGCCACCACCGCCCGGCCTCTCAATAATTTCTTAAGACAGAGGTTCTTGGTCCCCTTCTTGGCCTAATCATCAGAATCCATAGAACTAGAATTAGTATTTAACTTGATTCTAATAGAACTCTTACTGGCTAACTTTATATTGAGTAACAGTCACATCTTGGAAACTGGAGTTTGAGATAGAGAAGACAGAAGTTTTCCACAGAAAATAAATGGAAGGGAAACAAAATCCCAAGGCTAAGAAGATAGTTCAGTTGGTAATGTATTTGCTTTACAAGCATGAGACCCTGGGTTTGATCCCGAGAATACACACATAAAAACCAGGCACAGTGGCATGTGCTGGGAATCACATCTGTGATTAGAAAGTAACATGTAATTCCCTGGGGCTCACTGAACAGCCAGAGTAGCTGGTGATGGCCAAACCAGTGAGAGACACAACCTCAAGAAACAAGGTGGCTAAAGCTTGAGTAATCACACTTGAAGTTGTCCTCTGGGCCTCCACACATATGGACTTATGCATTCCCATAGTCCCTGCCCCATATACAAGGACCTTGGTGCATGTGAACGTACATATACATGTGCTCATATACATACACATATGCTCATATCTATGCATGTGCATCCATAAAACATGTCCAGCTCTAGCTTAAGTATCTTATTGTGTTCTGGAAAGTTATTTAGCCTCTCTTATACTTGGTTACTGTCTATTAAAACTGGTCTTTTTTATTTACTTGCAATTATTACATAATGCATTTATATTTCATATCTGTGCAAAGTCCACATGCAACACATGCTCAACATCTGGCAACAGTATGTATGCAGAATGCCATAGATCTTAAGCTCACACCATATAGCTGTTCCTCTGGTTTCCTCCTGTATACTCATCACCTATACCCTTTGGTCACCTTTGTGCGGGCACTGAACTGTAAGAGCTCTCATCTCTCTGAGTCTGCTGTTAGTGAAATCATAAACCAATAGGACATTCGTGGATCTGACCTCAAAAGCAGAATCATCTGAAAGGTACCTGTAATTTCCTGTACTGCTCTGTAAACATTTAAGCTACTATAAACAACCAGGATCTTAGACATCATGGCTGGATTCTGCTGTGGCCTGGCCTTGGAGCAGGGGTAGCTCAGCTGGGATTTTGTTTATTTGACAGGTTGGGAAAATAGAAAAGGAAACTAGAAATGAAGATCGATCTTTGATCTCAGCAGGCGAAGCTCTGCAGGAGCCTCTGAGTCCTGTGATACTTCCCCCATCTACCTTCTGTGTATAATGTGTGAACGGAGCCTCTAATCACTCATGGCTCTGTCCTTAATTTATTGCAGTTTGTCTTTTGCATTCATTAAGGTCACCAACAGCCTGCTAAGTACAAATCCAATGGCTTTACTATGACTTTCTCAACATAACTGTGCCTAACCTTGCAAAGAATGGTACATTCCTTTTCTAAGTCAATTCAGATTTAGAAATCATAAACAAACCATTCTATGAGGCTTATAACATGTCGGATAATATCCCAAGTGGTTTTCAAATGTTAATGTATTTTTTTCCCACATCACAGCCCTATGAGGTAATCCCATTTAATGAGATTACAAAGATTCAGAGAGATTAAATAACTTGCTCATGGTTACATGCTTTGTGAAATGGCAGAGTTGAAAGTCAACACTACTTATTAAATAATGTACTGATCAAAATGGTAAAGTCAACCCCAGGCTCACATTTGACAGGGTTGGGGAGACCCAATAGGCTAGGTGCCTATTGAATTATTGCATCATTTTTCTCTTCTACTGGATGAAAGAATTCTTGGACTTGGATATCTCAGGTATGAGAATGCCATTGAGTGCCCACTTCAGAATTTTCACTGCTGTTTGTTTGCTTGGTTGCTATACAATGCCATTAGCAACATACTTATCCAACACAAGCAGGATGCAAGAAACTACTGTTTTGACTGTGTTCTTCCCAATTCTCTGTAGCCTTGAAAGTTCTAGCTCTATTGTGGAGTCTTGATGAGCATGCTAGAAACCCATTGTATCTCTAGTACCACAGATAACCAGGTGTCAGGTCACTGACACTCACTCACTCTTCTCTTCTGACCCTTCAATTTTACAAAGGATCCAAAACCCATGAGTCAGATGATCACCTTATCCGGCCTCTCCTGGTTTTCACCACTGAAGTCTCAACATTAGGAAAGCTTTTTGTTCTACTAAAGTCGAGACAATTAGTCACCAAACACCAAGAGTCAACTTAAGACTTGATTCTCCTTCAAGAAATACAGGTGTCTTCACTAATCACAGGGATATTTGAACTTGTTAATGTGTGTCTCATTGAAGGTGACACCAGCCAGACTAAACCATGTGGAGGCAAGACCTCTATTTCACTGTCGGTCCAGCCTATCTCTGTCACCAAGTTCCTCCACTTCATTCTTGTTAACTTACTAGTCAAACTCCTGATCCTCTTCTTCCCAGCATGTGGATCTTTCCCCATTTGAACAACACACACACACACACACACACACACACACACACACACACACACACACAAATGACACATGGTCTAACTATGTAGCGAGACAGGCTCTGAGCTCACAATCCCTTTACTGCAGCTTCCTGAGTGCTGGAATTAGAGGTAGGCACCACCATGCCTAGCTTGGTATCATTCCCAAGCCTCACTCTTCCAGATGTGCCAAAAAGGCAAGCATAAGGGGATACTGTGAGAGCCAATCACTATAAACAATGTGATAAGTTTAACAAAAAACAAAAAAAAAAACAAAACATGAGCCATTGCTTTCAATAAACTGAAAAATAAAACAGAAAGAGAGAAGAACAGAGATGAAAAGAGAACAGCCTTACAGCAATGGCTGGAAGGGTTGTGTAGGGAAGCTGTCCACACTCACTTTTCTCAGCTTAGGTATGACATAGACCTTCAGTAAAGAGCAAAACTCTTCTATCTGCTGTGGGTCAGGACTCAAGTACTGCTGACTTGCTGCTGTACTCCCTCGGTCAATCAATAACTGAATTGATGAATACTTGACTTGGAATTAAGTCGTTCTATTTCAGGCTGTTTTCTGAGTAAGCAGATCTAGGCTTCTTTGGTCTCCCATAGCCTTTCCTTCAGTTGTTAGTTGATCTTTTGACCTTACTCCATGAAACCTTAAGACTCAAGATTTCCCATATGATCAACTGAGACCTCCATGAAAGCTTTACTTTTTGGCACATTGGGTTAAAGAGTTAGTGAGTGATGCCAGTGTCTGTCACCCCCAAGTCTCAAAGGATTCTCTACACAGCATCCTCCATTCTCCTAGCTTCAAGGTCATACCAATATCGTAAGATAAAGTACAAGTATTCAGAAAGAGGGACATGTACATGACCAAGTTCTTAGGGAACTAATACTGAAAGAAATGGGCAACTCGTGAAGCTTGTCATAGTCCATGCTTGTGATGCTTAAGAAGTAAATGTGGAGATGGAGGTGGCCACAGTCTGTTCATGTACAGCTGAAAGAAGTGATATCTGCCCAACACTCAGTTACTAACATCTTCCTTTCTATTCTAGATACAGTGAATATATTTACTAGGTCATCAAACTCCAGTAGTTCTCCCAGAAGTTCTCTCTAGCTGCTTGGACATTGACGAACTATGCCAACCATTCACTCCCTTCCCTCAGTACTGTGATGATCACCTCACATTCTTTAAAATATTTTTATTTTCTTTTGAAATAATGTTAGAAGAACAAAAAGTTCCCCCCAAACCAACATAGACAATTTGCATAGAGTCTTTACATAAATTCTCCAAATTTTAATTTTTATTGTATTTATCATAATCTCTCTCTGCCTATGTATACTTACACACATTCTAAAGCATTTTAATTTGAAAATATAAGTTCCTCAATGTCTAAATACTTCTTTATGTGTGCCACAAAAGCAAGATCACTTTAATCTATAAATTCAGTATGATCCTCAAAACAGCAAATGAACATTAATGGAGTGTTATTATCTAATTTACAGATGTTAGTTAGATCTTAACCATTGTTCCATTTCTATCTTTTGAGGCAAAAGAAGGAATTGAGAATCTAATAGGCTTTGTTCTCATCCCTCACATTGCTTCCATTGTTATGCGCCTTCTTTAAAACTGCTTTGATCTGAAATTATACCTCAAGTTATAGCTTTTTAACTAACATTTCTTTGTGTTGTGGTTAAAGTCCTACATTTCTGGTGGAATAATTCAGATATGATGCTGTATTCTCAGTCTAATTTACCTGGACACAACTGAAAACTATTTATTCTCAATCTGTGATAGTGATTTGGATTACTGAATTAAGACAATATCTGCTAGCTTTCTCTGCTATGAAGGTATGGATTTTTGCTAATTTATAAGTGCTTTAATGAGTTATATAATTTACTAATGCTTTCTGAAAGGGTATTCTGAGACTATGTAGATATCCTGTTTCTCATCAAAGTTCTCCTTGTTAAATTTAGCATCCATTAATGCCCCCCCAAAATAAGACTGCAGTAATTGCTGAATGATAATTTTCTACTTTTATTACTAAGTAGGAATTCTAACATGAGACTTACAAATATTACAAACATAACAATCCTTGTTTGTCGTGTGTGTATTTGTGTATGAGCTTGTGTGTATGTGTGTGTGTATGTGTGTGGTTATGAGTATATATACACACATATATGTATATATACATATATATTCATTTGTATGGGTTTCTCATCACTGTTATAACAATTTCCCATGATAGCTTAAAACAGTAGTTATATGTGATCTGAAATTTCAAGAGTCAAAATTATATAACAGGTCTTGGAGAGCAAAAATCAAATTGTCAGCAAACTGTTTCCTCTAGAGGCAATGAGAAGAGAATCCATTCACTGTATATTTTACTCCCAGAGCCTGTCAATGTGCCTTGGCTGGTGGATCCTTCCCACCACCCTCTGCTTCCATCTTTCACTCATTGTTTAGTTCCCTCTTTCAGTCATCAGAGGCTTTATGATAAGACCATGACCATTCTGACAAACCAAGAAAAGCTCTCTACTGAAACTCAATCTAGGCCAAGCCCTTTTGTTATTAGTAACATAGTTTCAGACTTTAAGGATTAGGATATAGATATTTGTGGAGAACCATTGTCTCCTGTTAGCATAAACTCACAAATTCCTATTTTATTCTATGGTTTATAGTCTGTTGCATAAATGATTTTGCCTATCAAATTGCAGAAAATGTGTCTGGCAAGTAACTCCTAAATTTGACTTCTTTTGCCATATCCCTTTCCTAGTTAGAATAAGCCATTTTCTGAGAATCTTTGTTTGGGAGGTTGATTGGTTGTTTCGTTTTGTTTTGTTTTAAGGCACAGTCCGAACCTGTAGCCTGAGATGACCTCAAACTTGAACTGTGGATCCTCTTGCTTCCAAGCTATGAGATGAAAGGCTTACAATGCTTTTCTTCTGCATGGTTCTATTGAACAACATTGCTTAGCAGCTAAACTTAGGTCCTTCCTTTGTTCACTAATATACAGTTGTCCTAAGCAAAGCTAGGAGATGTACAATTTTGTATGTATATATGTACGTATACATATATATGTACAATATTTTAGTATATGCACTAAACTCCACTAAACTGCCTACCTACCATCTACCAACCATAACTGTGTACCTATATAAAACAGAAGCCATTTTATTCTATGTGATAGGACAAGTTGGAATTCATTCTAACCAACCTCCTTTGTGTCCATATAGGTAATACACAGCTCTGACACTGACAGCTCAAGTCCTCATTGTGATCAATATATTTAACATATTTGTAAGTTCCCCAAAGCACACTTACAGTTTTGGGGGGGGGTTGGAGGGGAGGGGGAATTGTGAGCTCTGTATAAACAAATCAACTCCCTTCATTATCTGTTTATACTTCTTTTTGTCTTTAGCCTAGGGGTAAATAGTCAAAACAGCATCAAAAGTTATTTAGGTTATTTCCCCATTTCTGCATACCATGTCATTTTCCCCAGCCCTTCTAAGTCTTGTTTATCCCTTTCATTTCAGCAGGAAAATGTTGGTCTAACACTGGGTTCAACTGGACACACTCCTGTGGGAGTCAGTCTGTGTGACAACTCCCTTGTAGCAATTTCCATTTTGCCTTCAGTTGTTTTCTTTCCTCTGGTTTCCCCCTAGCAGAAAGAGAACAGGGGAGGTGTGAGAGTGAGTTCTCACCATTTGAGTGTTCCATGGTGCCTTCCAGACAAAGAATATCAATCTTTGTGAAATCAATGAAAACAGCCCTCTGGTTAGGGGGACAAGGGGAAACAAAGCTGAAGCAATACAGTCATATTCCTTATAACTCCACCTTTTTTGTGCTTTGTTTTCAATCACAGTGGTATTTGATTTATGTGTCTATAAAGTATAGGGTTTGTATTTGTTCTTCACAATATCAGTTAAGGAGAGAAAGTTTGGTATTAACTGTTCTCATCTTTACAAAAGAGAAAATTGAGATCCAGAGAGATTAAATAACAGGCTGGAATGCCCTGCTTTCAATAAGAGCAGAATAAGAATCTCTTATTAGGAAAAATAATTCTCCTTTAATTTAAAATATGCTTATTATAATAAACTGAATAATCCAGCAATCTACAAATAAAAGTTCATCATCTTCCCCTCTCTGTCACACATGCTAACAATGGAAACAATGCAGTGTGTTCCTCCACATTTTTATCCTTTAAAAACATGCAAAGTCTTACAACCCCGAAATTCTATGAGTAAAAGACATTTACTCCACAGAGTAGATGAGACAACTGAAACAAAGACTTCATCAAGCCAGTCTAGCAAGTGAATGTACCGTGACCTCCCAGACCTCAGAGTTTCTGGATGCCATCACTGCAGAGGGGAAGGTTTATCCCACCAAGTCCTCATGATTTTGCTAGAACTATGAGAGCTTATAAACTAAATAACCTCAGTGGCATATGGGGATACCTAGTGTATCTGTTGAGCATTTCTACCTGAGATCAGCATTGAGTCAGTGGACTCAGCAGAGCAGATTTCTATCTTTGGTGTAGATGGGTATCATTCAATCCATTGAGTGCCTGAACAGAATGAAGGGAAATATGGAAGAAGTAGTCTCTGTCACTCTTGCCTCTCCAGTTCGATGTGACATTCCATTCTACCTTCTCTAGCCCTCCGACTAGAGTTGTGGTTTTTGTTGTTTATTTATTCACTTTACATCCTGCTCATTGCCCCCACTCCTAGTCACTCTCCTCCAATACTTCTTTCCCCCTTCTTCTCTGACAGGGTGGGAGCCCCTTAGGTATCCTCCACCCTGGCACATCAAATCTCTTCAGGGCTAGGCGCATCCTCTCCCACTGAAGCCAGACAAGGCAGCCCAGCTAGAAGAACATATCCCATGGATAGGCAACTGCTTTTCAGATAGCCCCCTTTCCAGTTGTTTGGAACCCACATGAAGACCAAGCTGCACATCTGCTACATATGTGAGGAGAGACATTAAGTCCAACAAATGTATGTTCTTTGATTGGTGGGACTCTGAGAGTCCCTAAGGTCCAGGTTAGTTGATTCTATTGGTCTTCCTGTGGAGTTCCTATCCTCTTTGGGGCCTGCAATCCTTCCTTCTACTCTTCTATAAGAGTCCCAAAGCTCTGTCCACTATTTGGCTCTGGGTGTCTGCATCTGTCTGAGTCAGGTGTTGGGTGGAACCTCTCAGAGGACAGCCGTGCTGGACTCCTGTCTGCAAATGATATTAATGATAGCAGACTATCATTAATAGTGTCAGGGACTGGTGCTTGCCCATGGGATGGGTCTCAAGTTGGGCAGGTTATTAGCTAGCCATTCCTTCTGTCTCTGTTCCATGCCCCCAGACTGGGGTTTTGAACTGTAAGCTGTTCTGGTTTGAAAGTTTTGGACTTAGATTGAGATACATTGAATTATAGAAGCATTCTTGAGCCTCCAGAATGTGAAACTTCTTAAGATTCATAATCATTTGATTTCCCTTATAATCTCTCTCTCCTCCTCCTCTATCCCTTTTGTCTAACAGAAAACTATAAATAATAGCTTCTCAGTTACTTCTAAGTTTCCTTTTTTTTCCTACTGCTAAAATGGAAATCATGGCCCAATCACACTATAAATCCCTTTTGCTGGATAAATTGATGATAAATCACCTACTTTCTTTTTAATTCTTCACAAGCAATATTTACATGCTCAGTCTACCCTGCTTTAGGAGGTGAGCATAAATGATAGATGCATGAGAATGCAAAAGGATTTTTCATCCTTTCTTTTGGGGAACATTACCTTCGGTTGGAGGGGTGAATAGCATTTCCAACATTATATGATTAATAACTTGTCACAGGGTCCTTGAGGCCCCACCTTCTCCAAGGGAGTCTTGGCTGTTAATATTTCCTGGAGGAAAATCATTTTCTTCAGTGGTGTGGCCACTGATAAGTTGTCTTTGCTCCAGTAAATAATCTCCCACCCATGCAAGCAGCTATAATTAAACTCAGTGGGACACACATAAAAAGAATTCATGGGAATAAGCAAAAGACTTGCTGAGAAGAAGGGTTCCAGTGAGGGAGGAGGGGCTCAGAGTGGGGATGGAACATGAAAATGACTAAAATTCTGTGTATGAATATATTTAATTGTCAAACAATAAAAAAAAATGAAGACCTGGGAATGACCCAAATAGCCATTGACAAATTAATAAATATGAAGTACACACACATATACAATGAAGAGAATTCTTACTTTGTTTTCTGATAATTATAACTGCCAGAAACTCATGGGAACTCACATCTAGTTCTGGTCCAAGATAACTGCTAAGTAGCCATGTTAGACTAGTCCATGCCCAAAGAAATTCCAGGTCCACATCTTAATGTTTTACCTGCCTTTGGCCTCCTGAATTTAACATTAACATCTATAATTTGAAACAAGTGATAATCACCACTTTCCTTCAGTCTGTATACAAACTATAGGATCCTAAGCTCAACCCCCCAGTTTCTTACTCATTAGTATTAGAGAGCTAAACTTCTGACCATTTTTACTTTGCTCATAGGATATCTGATAAGTTATTCTCCCCTATACTTGGAATAAGACAATATCCATAGACACAGTATCCTACTGGATTTTGGTAGATAAATTCCCACTATTTCTCAGCTGGCTCACTTACATCCCAGGAGGCACATAGCTTTTTAAATTAATCCTATCTTTTTATTCTCCCTTACTCCTATCTGTGTTTGACGTTGTTACTGACGCTGGAAGGATGTACAAAGTTATAGTTCAGTAGTTCCTAACCTGGGGTCTCTAGTGCTGTCAGGAGTCCGTGATGTGATTTTGCTGAGGACTTTGAGCTATTTTCAATATTTCTAAAAGCTACACAGAAATTGTATATTTTCTGAGATAAATCCTAAAGGCTAACTAAAGTGCTAAGTTGCTTGTCTTTTAAGCTATGTCCCACCAGCTCATCAGGCAGCTTTGTTATCATGTGTTAATCTAAAAGGGAGTCTGAGGGTTAGGAGTGCTTTTGATGAATAAGAAGGGGCAAACCACTATTGGTTTTACATGCTGGTTACTTATTAGACAACAAATGTTAAGGCTTGAGGTCTCTGTGGAAAAAAAAATAATAAAGGGAGCCCTTGGCAGTAAAGCACTTGGAATCTAGCTCTAGACGCCCATGAGCTTAACACACACATTCCGTTTGCATCTCCATTTTGGTTTCACTTTAGGGAGATGCATAAATGATGTTGTCAACTGCAATAATTCCTTTTCTGTGACATATGTGAATCCTTTGTGCAGGCATCTGTTTAGGCAAAAACATTCCAATTCAAAGAACTTTTAAAGGAATTTTGAGGGGGTGTTTAAATAGGAAATAAATGTTCTGATGAGGAGAAATGATGGGCTTCTAAAAACTGCTCCCATGCCAGGGCTCACATCCATGGGTTTCTCAGTAAATGTGAATATCTTTATGAATGTGTGTATGTGTATTGGGGGGCAAGTGGTGTAGACAAGGACATGGGTGTATGAATGTGTGTGTGTGTGTGTGTGTGTGTGTGTGTGTGTGTGTTGCATTGTGTTCTCATGAGTAGAACTAATTAGGACATTCAGGTAGATGATGGAGCTCCAGATCCTCCTTTAAAGCTAAACATTCAGAAAAACTCTTCCCTGGGCATCTCGTAAACACCAAACAATAGACAGAACACAAAAACAAAACAGAGTTTGATGATTTCATAGATTTCAAACAAATGGAGGGTTAAATTAAGTTTGACTGAAAGACAACAGTTTGGTTCAACAGGTTCTGGTAGAGGCCACCAACTTTATCTTCAAGGACCTTCTTGAAAAGATTGGTTGGTTTCCCATGCCAAAGATCAGGAAAAATGAGTTTCTAGTACCAGTAAAGGAAGTGTCTGGACAATGATCCATAGCAAGAGTGACCAGAGATATGTGTGGAATACAGGGACCTATACTATGAAGATGAACAGTGAAAGAATGGGAGACCCTCCCTCTCACTGGTCTCCAGAAAAGACAACAGGAGCTTCTTGGTACTTACAAAATATATTGTGGTTGGAAACTTGAGAAAATGTAGTTCTGTGAAGGTATGCATAAGCAGAAGGGCAACACCATACTGTCTCTCTTACGTTGGAAGACTCTTGCACTGTACAATTCCCAGATCCCTCAAACCACCCCTACCACTCAGCAATGTGGGTCTCCTGGTCCTGGGGACTGACTCACATCAGGGCCTCAGTTATCAGGCCAGGAAGGTCTGAAGTCTCCTTGGTTTTGCTTTTTCCTTTCCCTATTAGATCCATGCCACATTTAAGGGCTTTCTTTAACTGCTGCCTATTATGCCCAATCGGCAACTTCTCAGTGATTATTCTTGAACTCAGAATGCTGGGCTGAAGCAGGAATGTCCAAGGAGAGAAAAAATATGAGTGGTTTGGAATAATTGATATGAAACTATTCTATCCTTGGTGAGTCCAACAGCCCAGGCTCACAACCCCTAGCAATTGGATGCCTTCTCCTTCAGTTCTCCCTTTTCTGTCCCTTACCTCATCTCTGAGTCATATAGCAAATTAACAGGTACTATCTGCTACCAGACCCTGGTACTTCTGATCTTACCCCTTAAAATTACGATGCACTTATGGTCTCAAACCCAGATATGGCCATGATTCTCTTTAACTCAAAGTATTTTGTCTGTAGCAAAAACATGAACATGCCAGCCTTCCCTGACATGACAACTCTTCATTTTTGCCTTTGAACTCCTATTTTCTTTCTTGCTGATGCTGTTGATTCTAATTGCATTTATAATAGCTCCTTTCACACTGTCAAAACAAGTTTCTCACTAAAGATCAGCTAAAGAAAGAGAAATTATACAACAGATAATTTTCTTAGCTACATTTTCTTTTAATATTTTAATTGTCCTGTTTAATTTTTATCAGTCTGAAATTTACTTTCATGTAGAGTTATTCTTCAAATCATCTCTATCTTGTTGAAGTATTTGCCCTTTTGCTGCTGATATAAACATGCAAAATCTATCATGAAAAATAATACATATAGTCTTTCAGGGGTCTTACTCTCTTACTCTACTAGCTATATTTATCTATTTTAACAGCAGGTAAATTATAGTTAATGTGCAAATCTGCCATGGCCCCTATTTTGAATAGCCCATTGGGTAATATTTAAAGTTTTCTTTAAAAATCAACAGAAATATATTTCCTGATATATAAAAATATCTAAAATTAAACCTTTTGTATTTATAAATAAAGTGTCCTGGAACACAGCCACCTTCTTTGGTTACATATTATGTATGACAGCTTTCCTCTGGCAGAATAGAATAGATGAAACAGAAACCAGATAACCAAAAAACTGAAAATATTTACCGTTGTTTTAGAAAACAAAAGTGCTTATACCTTTTCTGTTCCAAAATCAAAATAGTAGTGCTTAAGATAATCTGATTTTGTAAATTTTCTGATTCCTACAAAGTGGGGAAGATTATAGCTTTGTGAGATCTAAACCTGATATAAGTAGGAAGGTCTTCTTTTGAAACATATTGAGAATTTTATACATGCCTACAATGTATTTGTATTATAATCAGCCTCAATCCTCTACTACCTATACCCAGACCTACGTTCCAGTATTCCATGTCTCCTAACATTGTAACCTCATATCTTCAGCAAACATGACACTGAGTCCAATTTGGGCAACTCATACATACATAGATGTAGAGCCATCCACAGGAACATGAATGGCCTAACAGGCCCCTAATTCCCAAAGAAAACTGACCATCAACTATCAGTAGTTCCTCAGCTAGCCATGAATCCCCTCCCTACTCCATGCTAGAATATTGACTGGCTTAATCTTATGTAGGTCTTATGTAGTCAACCAGAGTTGTTGTAAATTCATGAGTTCACCATTCATATCTTGACATGTCCAGAAGACACGGTTATGGCCTGGTCCTCCCTAACTTCTGATTGTGGTAATGAGATTTGTGGAAAGTGGTGTGATATGGATGTAGCATTTGTGGGTGAGCCCTTCAGAGATACTTATCCTCTGCACTTTTGCCAGTTATGAGTTTTTCCATTAATCACCATGATGAACAAGAAGCTTCTCTGGTAAGGACTGAGGGCTATACTATGTATTCAGAGGTTTAACACTGTGACATTTAGCAGTTTTATAATAGTAGGTTCACCTGTGAGGTCTTTGAGATTTTTAACCCTAACTTCTTAGTAAGATTTACAGTACTAAGTATGCTTTTCCTCCTGTGAGGTAGGTCTTAAATCCACCAAGAAACCAGTTGGCTACCCCCAGAACAGTCATGCCATTATTGTATGCATTATTATTAATGTAGCTTATAGGCTTCACAGTTACATAAGACTAGACAACCTCTTCCCCAAGCAGCCTAAATAGCACCTTCTAATATTATAAAAGCTAGACAGTGTGTAGGAAGTTTCCAATCTTACCCCAGATTGATCACTCCATGTCTTGTGACAAAAATGTATAGTATCTTCAGCAACAGGGCCCTATCTTCAAATTTTGGTGGGCAACCCAAAATGCATGACAATAGTCTGTATTGTTGAGAGAATCTCTGGGATACCCCTGACCAGCAAATAATGTTATCCCACACCTGGCTCTGGGATGCTTGTGTAACAAGCATAGCTTCTGTAATAAGCATAATCCTCTTTGTAGAGTAACTCCAATTAATCTAATTAAACTCTCACCCATCCTCTGCTCTATCCTTTCATCTTCCTTCCCACTTAAACCTCTCTATTCTTTCTCTTTTACATTTCATGTAATCCATATTTACTACCCCACTCCCTTGAGATCTTTCTCTACCCCCACCAAGGTCCTCTTTGAAAAACAAAAGTACTAGAAAGTAATAAGAATATATAAAAATGGAAGTTAAATGTGAATGAGAAAATTACACAACAAATTACACATTTGAAAGGGTTTTGTAATGCTATAAGCATCACAAAATCCAGCAAAAACAAGATTCCATCTATGTAAATTCACTGATACACCTCCATGGTTTTTCTTCTTCAGATTCATATGCTTATCACTGTCTTCACATGACAGCACCTTGGTAATTTTTTTTCAGGGAAAATAAAAAAGTTGCTCAGACTTTCTTCCAGCACAGATAATTAAAATTTAGATTTTTCTTATTGATAGCTTTACAAAACATCTTTCAGCAGCACCATACCTCATTACTGGAAATGTCAAGCAAAGGTCTGAGAATCCTCTCACCAAGTTCACTCATCCCTGAGCAGTGAGGTTGCAGAACACTTCAAACTTTCTCATGCCATTGTGATTCGATGATCTTTTGAACTGATAGTACCTGGCAATCAGTTCATGTCAATATTCTCATTGTATTGAGATATTTTAAGGTTGTCTTTCTGTTGACACCAACATGTTGTGCCAAATGTAAATAGATATATTTTCCAGTATACTCCTTTGACTTTCTCATCTTCATCATTTGAATTATCAATCTATGAGCTTATTTATAATTTCTGCTTAAATACATCATTTCTTTTCATAAGAGCAATGATCTTAAAGGTTTTATAAATTTTTATAATTTTGTTTGTCATTCTCTTTTCAAGGACTACATAAATGAATTGCTTTTTATAATACTTTATTATGTTGGTTTTATGTGTTATTATTCTTTTCCTCTGAACTCTTGCTTTTTTTTTCAATAAATAAATTTCAATAAGTAAAATAAATCCTAGCATTTGGGAGGCAGAGGTAGAAGGATCCTAACAAGGTCAAGATTAGCTTTGGGTATATAGAGAGTAAAAGGAAAATATGGATTGACTATTTCAAGAAGTCTAGCTATCAAAGAACTACCTTTAGGGCCATCCAAAGCAAAGGCCTACAATTCCCAGTTTTTATTAAATTGATCCCCAAAACATTTTTTTTCCAATATGTGGCTTCAAGTTTTATTAAATTAACAAATTTTGTGTCTCATTTGTTTAAGGGATTCTAATGTGAAGTAATTTTTTGTTATAAGGACTGGAGAGTAAGCTCAGAGAGGGAAGAGCCTGCTTCTCAGATACTAGATTGTAAGAGCTGATTCTTCAGTTCCAGCACTCACATCCAGAAACAAATGCTAAAGCCCAATATTATATGGGATGGAGTTGGGTGAGAAAGGCATTCTGAGGCTCAAAGTGATGATCTCCACGTTCAATGAGAGTCCTTAAAAAATAATACAGATGGAAAGCCATTCAGAAAAGACAACCACAGTTGTCCTTTTGCTTCTATACACAGGCAGGTACACAAAAGTGCATGTATAGCAAGAGAGAGAGAGAGAGAGAGAGAGAGAGAGAGAGAGAGAGAGAGAGAGAGAGAGAGAGAATTTCCTAGAAATATCAGCAGTAGACATATATGGTAAAACTTCAACACTGCACCTTTGTTTTCTAACTAAGAAAACAGTAGACAGATGAATTTGCTCACAATCAATTTTTTCTAAGACCATGGGGTCACTGAGTCTCAGTCTCAAACATCAAACACTCAACTCTCTACCCGACTATGGCCTCTCCACCAACACTGAACAAAAGTCAAAGAGAGAGCAAGAAGGGCCCAGCAGTTTGAAATTCCTTAGACCATTTTCAGAAAGACATATGACCATTTCTGTAGAGAGTTACATCATTTCAGAGCCTGGGAAAGGGACTATGGAGATTCAGGCTTCCTTGGCTTCATAAGAGATCTGAATCTGTTCATAGCCCACATTTTCCCCTGACATCAGATATTACGAAGTGACTTTCATTTCTCATTTCCTCTTGTTGAGACATTTTCCTATGACTTTGAGAATGGATTTGTCAAGTCCCATGAAAAGTTGAACCTCCTCAGGACCATCACAAAATCCTGCTGTCCTCCCAATGAATTTATCCTTTACTCAGCTACCTGTTTGTGCATGTTGATTTTAAATCACTTTACTAACTGTTCTTATTTAGTTAAAATATCTGTCAGTAGTCTAGGTAAACTATGTGGTCTGCAATCAAAACGATATCCTTGTCTCAGTTTTCCCTGCATTGAAACCTTTGTTTATTTTGTCTTAAATCACAGTGTTGGTGTTTCCAGCAGGCACTTGCATCTCATGAGGAAATAACTCTGTGTTCTTGATTATCTAAGAGGGTTCTGTAGATTAGAAGGATTTTTATTTGTTTGTAATAGATGAGGAATTAGAGTAAGTATTATAATTTATTTGAATTCAGATTAGCAAATAATTTTTCCTTTTGTACATCAGTGTAGCAATTTACATAGGTAATTTCTTTACATTTTCATTCCTTTCTTAGTTAAGATTGATTATCCCTTAATATAGGTTGGAATATATTCTTCGGTAGTATATTGTTGAATATGTCTTTATCATTTTCACAAATGAGACTAAACTGCCTTCTTCTCTGTTACATTTTTTCTTCTTTTTTGTGGACTATCCTTATGATGTTTGAGTGTTAAAATGAAACAGAATCCTAAATGAGCTATCTTTGGCTTTCTACATTTTTCTATGACTCCAGGAGAGTTTATACAATTTTAAAATTATCTTTTCTTTTAATGTTTTCAATATCATATCAGCAAAGTTGTTTTTGTAACCTACATTATTTGTTAAGGATAAATATTATCTTCTGCCTGTATTTGCCAATCTATTTGTCTTTCCTACTACATAAGACAACTGTAGTAATGTGTATTTTCCTCAAAAGTCATACACAGTATCTATATTTATAACACAATTTGTACTCCTCTTCAAGATTTTGAGTTTTTTCGTAGCTGTTTTCTCTTTTTAATTTAAATGAGTATGTACCTTTAATTAAATAAACATGTAAATAATTTGTTATTTTATTGGTCATATTTTGAGATGATTTGGGGTTTTATTGAATCAGATTACTTTCTTTGTTGCCTATATTAATTTTCACTAACTGGGTTTGAACTATCAGAGAGGAAGTCCTAGAAAAGAGAGTATAAGATAGGAAGAATCTCCAAACTCAGTACAAGAATAATTCAACATCCATTCACATACTGACTCATAAAAAACTAGAATAGAAAGTCTGTGATCTCCTAAAGGGTTTATATGAAGCAATTCAAAGCATCAAACTAACTTACTAATGAAATTGTGAATATTCTGCAAAGGCAGAACTACATTGGATAGGATATAGCCAGTGCACTAGAATAAGAAAAAAATTAAAGCATGGGAACAAAAAATCAACTAAGGATATATGACAAAATTGTTTACATTCAGAATCTAAAGGATTCTGTAAACCATGTAGATAAAATGTATTAATATAGTACCATCATATAATAACAAAATAACAGGCAAAAGCCTGTTGCCTTTTATAGTCTAACTACAAATAGACTATAGAATATAAAATTTCAATTGTAAGTACCTCAAAATTTATATTAACAATAAGATTTAGTAATCATAAAGAAGCTGAGAGTTATTAAGGAAGATTTGAATTTAAGCGGTTACTGTTCATGTATCAGATTAAGATGCCATTTCTTCTCTAATTGGCCTGTAAGTATAATTTACAATTAAATACTAGACAACTTTTAAGCAATGAACAAGCTGTTTTTAAAATCTAAGTTGAAATTTTTAAAGAAGTAAATGACTCATAGTAATCTTGAAACAAACATTGAAATGCTTATTTCTACCTGATTCCAAAACTTCCATGATTTTGTTGTGTGCCACGATTAATCAATGCTTCTATACACCAAGAACCAAAATTAAAAGCACAGGAATTGTCTCATGCATGCATGGTTAGTTGGTTTTTGACATGTATATTGTAGCAATTTATTTCTTAGAAAATCATTTTAGGAAAAAGTGCTAGAGTATCTGAGCTTATATATGAAAAGAAAAATAAGTGTTCCTTTAAATACCTTGCAAAGAAAATAGACTAGAGAGTCTGGAATTGACATTTTACTCAACTGTTACTTGATAGTTGGTGAGGGTATCAAAATAATTTAATGGGAAACAAATGTCATTTAAATAAGTAATACCAGGACAAATAGATGCCCATGAGGAAAACAGAGAACCACAACTCTTAACCCACACCAAATACAAATATCTAAGATTCATCATAGACGTAAATGAAATGATATAATCATTACACTTCTGGAGAAAACTAGCAAAGACAAGACACACGGGTAGAGTTTCTCAGCAGAAAGCAATTGTCATTCATAAAAATAACTGTGATTTTTTTATCAAAATTAAAATTTTGTTTCATAAGATGACATTTTGGAAGTTCCTAGGCAAGCTATAGCTTTCAAGAAAATATTTCTAAATCATATAATAGTTTATAGACTGTCATTCTGAAAACAAAGGGCTATGTAACAAAATGGGACTATGTAACAAAATATGTCAAAATTATTACAATTAAAATGAGGAACAGACACACACTGGCAAGATAGTAGAACAACTGGAAGTCTCAGGCCATCTTTGAGAGAATATAAAGTGGTTCATCTTTGGGGAAGTCTACCAGTTTCATATGAATACATATGACTGAGTACATTATCCTACTAGGAATGTACCTAAAACTTTCAGAAATATTTGTACAGTAATAACCATGTGCCTTTATTCTAGTAACCCGGAAGTAGAAGCAGCCAAGGGTCCATCAACAGAAGAATGGATAAATCCTTAGAGATATAGTCAGACAGTGGAATAATGCTTTGCAATAAAAAAGAATAGATAACCCGTAATATCATGAATAAAACACAGACATTTTATATCATAAGAATCTTATTCACGTGTCCCTACTATGAAACATCATTTGTTTAAATGAGCAAAATTAATCCCAGTGTGAAAATATCTAAAGCCATCTCCATAGAAAAGTAAATAAAAGTGCTGCCTATGGATGGTAGGACAGTGACAGACTGGCACAAGGACCTTCTAAGTGATGGCTAAATTCAGTATCTTCATAGGAATTCGTGCCTCTGAGATGTTTGCACTTGTCAAAATCTACATGGTCTTAAAACCGGTGCATTTCATTGTAGGCAAATTTGATTTCAGAGGAGAAAATACTGTAAACAAATATTGAACTAGAGATCATGACATAAATGCTGAAATATTTATGGGACTGTATACTAATATTGCACTTGACTTTGAAATGAACCGCAAATGAAATGGATACATAGATGGATAGAGGGATGGATAAGTAGAAATTTGATAAAGTAAGCATCAAACTGTTAATGGTATAAGCTGAATGCAGCGAGTAAGGGTCTTCATTCAAAACTGGAATTTAATCAACATTGCTACATGATTGAAACTTTTCATAACAAAATGCTAGAGAATAAGAAGTCCCCCTATGTTTGAATCTCGAAGAGTCCCAGCTACATCAATCTAGCTAGAACCTTTCCTACAAATGAGGGCATAGATTCCTCCTGGCTTCCAAAACATAATAAATTCAAACAAAATGATCTCTTCCCTTCCATGCCTTTTGTAAAGTAAGTCAGAATATACTTATTTGTTCTATGTTTAAGCATTAACTTATACCTTCAAATTCTAAGAAGGATGGTAGAGGAAAGCTAAAAATCAGACTTATTTGGAACTTGAAAAATGCCTTTCTGTCAACAATAAAAGAAGGAAGAACCTTGGATATTTTATACTTTGATAGAACCAGTCAATTATAGCTCTCAGAAGTAATAAACTGTAGTCAGTTTGAAAAAAATCAGCTGTACATGGAGAGCCAGAGTTTACCTCCAATCCATCTGTTAATGCTCCCTAGCTGAGCAATCCGCTTCTGAAAGATAAAAGTCTTTGTAAAAGGGATTCTCTACAGTTAAGGATCTGGAGGTGCTGAAAGGAGAGCTGCAGGTAGAAACCAGAGTTAGAGGGACTCTGTACTGAGCAAGGGCTAGGGAGATTTAGGTCACCACAAAGTTGACTTCAGAGCTTGCCTATCAAAATCTGTTATTGCTATTGCTTTGAGTCCATGTGTCCCAGATTTCCCTGTTCAGTTTCTAGGGTCAGGCACGTGGGTCATTTGATAAAAAGCAGCCTGCTAAGCATTCAATTAAACCAGTGTTCCTCTAAATGAGTTTGCCAGAATCTTTCATATTAATAAATTTACAGGTCAGAATAAAACAGTATTTTGAGCAACCTCTATGCTATTTTTCTTGCTTCAAAAGTAATCACTGAGGTAACAATAATGGAGTTTAGGAATTTTTTCTTACAAAGTCCCTACTATAGAAAGCATACTGTATCACCTGCTATAATGGCTAGTTTTGATTTGATTGAGAAACACCTAAGAGATTAGTAAAGCCTACTTCTGGAGGGAGCTGTGAGGGCATTTTCAGAGACACTTGGCCATGTGGCACATCTGGTGAAGTGTAAGGCCTACCCTAAATGTAAAAGGCCCAGATAGAAGAACTTAGAAGTGGGAGGACAAGCAATATGCATAAATTTGACCCTTCTTGAGTAAATGTGACTATTTCCTGCCTCTGCCTCCTTGTGCTGGGATTAAAGGCATGCACCACCACAACCTGCCTAGCTTCCTGGATTTGATAGAAATATTCCAAATGAGTTCCCCATGATGTCAACCACCCTTACAGTTTAATTATTAAAATGTGCAGCAAGATGCAGGTCAAGGCATTGACACTTACTAGGGATGAATAATGCATTTGAGTTAGACCAACATTTGTTCACACTGGGGAGTCCCTCACATCATCATTCTAATTTGACATAGCCAACTGAATTTTCTGAGTTTCCCTCCATCATTAAGACTCCATGACACTACAATTTTCAATTCCATTTTAAAATGCATTTTCAGAAGAGTAATTCAAATTGATGACCTTAGTTAATTCTTTCAAATTCATATACTTTTCACAGAAGCTTCAGCTTGCCCAGTACTATAGACAAAGAAGGCAGCAGGCAACTCACCCAGTAAAGTGAATCCAGTTCTAAGTGCAGCTCTCTCCAGCACTCACTGTGCACCAGGCATGGTGCCTGATCCTTATCTGTGTAATTTTCTTTAAGGTTCACAACACATTTACAAAGCCAATGTTATTAACTTTCTTAGAGAGGGTAGTTGGAACACAGAGAATTTAGCTTGCCTAATATATACATAGAGTTCAAATCAAAGCCAGGTTTCAGTTCATGTGCAGTGATCTTTCCAGCATACCCTGGTGCTTTGACTTAGAGGTGAAAACTCTAGACATGTGAAGCTTTTGTTTAAAGGATTTAGGTCTCATGAAAATTATGGCACATTACTATGATGGGGGTGTACCATTTGCTAGAGACTATTTTGCTTGTCGGGGACATTTGTCAATGTAAGGGAACATTTTCAGTTACTAGGAAGATGCTAAGGGTATATATATCAAGCATATTACAAACATCCTACAGTGCAAGGAAATCTCCTACAACAAAAAAATTTATCAATAGTGCCAAAGGTCAAAAATCCTGATGTGCAGTACAAAAAGATAGAAGATGAGGGAAAGAAGAATTGGAGAGCATCAGATCGCTGTAGCTTGAGAGATGTACTCTTTTCTTTTGATGTTACTTCTTATCCAAATTCAGAAGTATCAAAGTTTGAGAACAATTATTTCCCATCGGTTTTATGATTATCAAAAACGTAGATAAGACATTCGACTTGTACGTCCTACAAGCCAAATTCAGCTTAGAGAAGGGAAAAAAGATAACATTTCCAAGTTGAAAGCTATGAGGGTATTCTCATTCTGAAGGCTATGTAATGCCATAGTGAACCAGGACAGAAGATGGCCCAACAAAATTCAACACCATGGAGTGTCAGTGTCCAGGGGGTATGTACCATGGTCTTGCAAATGTTTGTTGTTGGTGTTGTGATGCACAATAGAAAAATTCACTTCAAGCACCATAGAAAGTATTAATATTTGTGTTTATCTTTTTAATCAATGAATTAAAGAATTGAACTATGGTAGAAAATGGAGGCAGAGTGGTATTGACCCATGAGTGTTCTGTAGATGTATATAACCAGCACGGAGCCTTGGGATTTCACTCCACCCAATGTAGAAGCCATTATTAGCCTCAAAAAATTGTTTGCTATGTCAGTTCCATCAGAGAAAGCACAAAGTTGATTTTAGTTGTTTGGACAATTTTCCTGTTTGTTTCCACTATAAACATAGACTTTGGCATGATTTGTGGATCTGTATATCCTCAATGGTGCTCCTTCTAGATCCTTACTAGGAATCCTCCAGGCTCAGCCCACTAGACTCAACCCTTGACTTCCACCAATGCACATAATTTTACCTCCACCGCCCTACAGAAAAAAAAAAAAAACCCTCCTATCTGTTTCTTGGCAGAGCTGTTATTTCATAGAAATTAAACACTCTGCCTCCTAACTGTATGAAGCTGAGAATTTAATCAACAGAATGAAGAAAAGAAGGAAACTGGTCTTAGAAATAATTCTTTCACCTAAACTTCATAGTAAGATTAATGTGATTTTCCCACAAACACCTGCAACTTAAAAACCTCATTTAAAGTGCTTCTGAAGTCCTAACAACGGTCTGCCAAGCGTAGAAATGGTTTGGAGACTCACCACATGTGAAAGCTGGCATCCAGATGATTGCCCAAAATGAATATCTGCCTGGAGCCCTATTTGTGGGTACATGAATGCCTCTTTGGCACCTGAAGAACCTTGTGGAGTAGTGGACAACTCCAGCTTGCAGCCAGCCAGGTCATAGAGAAAGTCCAACTGTTCTTCAACTTGCTCTGTGATCCTCAACCCACTACAATGCTGTAAACCTTGGGGGAAGGAGAGGGCTGTCCTTGTAAAATAAAGTAAGATTTTTGTAAAGACAAAACAGTCTCCTTAAGTTCTTTGACATTCAGAAGCCACTGTTTCATTAGCAAACACAAAATAAAAATCCAGAGCCTATTCACCATCACGGAAGGGAAAGTCCCTTGGAATTTCATGTTTCTGATAGTTCTAGAAGCCAAAGAAACCATCTAAGTAGTACAATCTTCTCCTGTCCTATGCCTGCATTTCTAATCCTCTATGTCCTCTGGCTGTGTTCAAATTGTGACTACTCTCCTTCCCTCATACATCTCTACCTTGTTCTGACCAGCTGTCTTCTTCCTCTGTTTTTTTCTTCTATTTTTAAGATTATAATGTAATTCCTTTCCTTTCCTTTCTCCAAAGTTTCCCATATCCCCCTCCTTGCTCTCTTTCAAATCCATTTCTTCTTTATTCATTAGTCATTTTTTACATCCATTCACTCACACACACACACACACACACACACACACACACACACACAAATTTCCTATGTATAATCTGCTTGGTTGGTCTGTATATTGTTATTTGTATGCATGTTTTCAGTGCTGACCATATGATATTAGATAACTAATTGGTGTTTCTTCTCTGGGGACAATGAATTTTCCCACTGTCATCATTTCTTTTCTTTTTTTTTTTTAAAGATTTATTTATTTATTATATGTAAGTACATTGTAGCTGTCTTCAGACACTCCAGAAGAGGGCATCATATATCATTACTGGTAGCTGTGAGCCACCATGTGGTTGCTGGGATTTGAACTCAGGACCTTCGGAAGGGCAGTCAGTGCTCTTAACCACTGAGCCATCTCTCAAGCCTAGGCATGCTTGGCTTGACATTTCTTTTGAGACAGGGTTTCTCTGTATAGCCCTGACTGTCCTGGAACTCACTCTGCAGACCAGGCTGGCCTCGAACCCAGAAATCCACCTGCCTCTGCCTGCCAAGTGCTGGGATTAAAAGTGTGTGCCACCACTGCCCAGCAGCATTTCTTATATGTTTATAGTTTTTATGTAAAATTGAGGTTTCGTGGGATTTCTTACACTCTTGTTTGCTTACCTGTTATCAACTCATTTTTAAGTAGTCAAGTTGTTGTGACATTATGGATATGGCTTCTGACATTACTAGGAGACACAATTCCAGAAAATTTCATGATGCCTCTTACAGTCTCTTCTCCCCATCTTCTACAATGCCTTCTGTGGGAGTTATTCTGTGGATGTATCCACTGGGACTGAACTCTTCAACTCTATATTTTGATTGGCTATGGTTTTCTGTAATAGTCTCCATATGTTGCAAAGAGAAGGTTCCTTGATGAGGGGTGAGGAAAACATTTATCTCTGGAGATAAGAACAAATATATATATATATATATATATATATATATATATATATATATATATATATATATATATTCTAGTGAAGAGTTACGCCATTCAGTATAGTGGTAGTTATAGGCTCTCTACCAAGACCCAGGATTTTACCAGCCTTTAGTAGCTGGCTAAGTTTCCAATACCAGGCATGATTTCCCTTTTGTTGAGTAAGTCTGTATGTCCAATTAGAGAGCTGCTGGTTACTGCTAGGCGTATGTGTACAACTACCAAACCCTTAGGGTTATCAGTCCATGCTTACCATTGGTGTAGTTTTTCGATACTCAGATTTCCTACTGTTTATCATGATGTTGGAGCATGATTACTCAAGTTTTCAATTATTTCTATAGGGGAAATAATATTTCTTTGCTGTGGATAGCTGTTCTGGACAATGCGGGGCTTTCTCACACTCTGACCTCAACCCACAGACTTGGTAGCACTCCTAGTTATGACAGCTACAGATGTTTCCAGATGTAGTCAGAATATGATCTATGAAGGATAGTTTCATCCCTACTTCCCCCTGAAAGCCTTTGCAGTAGAAGCAACATGCAGAAAAAAGACAGCTGCACAAAGAAGAACATGAGCAGACATCACAAGGCCTTCCCATCTCTTTCTCCATCCTTCTTCTCTGACGGATCCAATGCTTCATGCTACCACCCCCTGGTACCTGTTACTTTATTATGTAAAGTAAAAATCTTTCTTCACCTCAGTTAGCCAACTCTTAGTTAAACCTATATTTCATGGCCTCTACTCCAGAAAAGGAAAACCCTAAAAGACCTCCCCAAATAAAAACAACAAAAGAGATCCTTTTCTCCTAATAGAATTCTTGCAGTGGTAAGAACTTTAAATATAGCACTGGACACTCATATCAACAAATGTGCTCTATTAAGGAACTTCTGTGATAAGAGATAAGAGTAAACACCCCCAAAATGAAGCATGGTAATATCTTGTCTATTGTCACTGTCTCCAACATCAGTTGGATTGTGGATTAAGCTTGTGACAATTAAAGACAGATTTCCTTCCACCCATGTACCATGAGGCATTACAGGAAAGGACAGTTTCCAGTACCACTATTAATAAAAGTCATAATTTGCATAATTCAGAAACTTACAAGTTTGAGAGCTCCTAGGGAGAGATCTGGTGTGTGTGTGAGAGGGGGGTGGGTTGTGATTGCACAGGAGGAGGAGATAGAGAGGGAGAGCTGTAGATTGAGATACCATGAGTTTGGATCAGGGAAGCTCATTAAGCAACTGGAAATGAAAAGGTTTAACCCCATTTCAAGAGAAAATCTGTTTTCTTCTTTGGTAAAAGTTCAGAAACTCTGGTCACATGCAGACTTGCTGATGCCATGGCTTCATTTTAAGGCCTCATTGCCCTTGCCTTCTAGTTTCCAGTTTCACAGGCTTAAGTGTCTCCCTTGGCTAATAAAGTTTCCCCAGATGTATATGTCCTTTTTCATTTGACTTCTATCAGTTGCTTCCCAAGTCCTTAAGCTGGAAAAAGCCATGGTTTCTATGTCCCCATTCTAACTAGTAACTTCAATATCAGTCATATGTAAGCTACATGGGTGAAGCTTCAGTCACAGGTCAGACATTCTACATGAAGACCTCTGACCTCACATACGCCTAGTCACAGATCAGAAAATGTCAGACCTGGGAAGAGACAAAGGAAACATCACAATCTACTCATTTCAAAAGTGGGGAGTAAACATATGCCCAGTGCTATTCAGAGAGTAATATGAAGACTCAAACTCATGGGTTTTCACTCCGATTCACATTTTAATAGTTTCCCCACTCTTATCCACTTTTCATCCACTTTGGAAGTAAGGATCTATCCTTACCCTGGAATAATCATATCTGGGAATGCTACAGTACCTGCAGATCTCTCAAGAGATAATTTTATTAGGTTTCTCAAGGTCATCCAAATGGTGTTTGGGGTTTTCAGTATCTTAACTCTTCTGAAAATAACTCCAATATGTCATCAATTCCAGCCAGTAGTCCTTTAGCCAACACACATAGCAGAGTCAAGGATCTCTAGATGTGTCTATTATTCTCTGTGATGCTCTTGACACTCTGCCTCTCTTACCACAAAGGTGAATTTCTGAATGTGCATATAGTATTGTATATGGTGCTAGCCTCCTGCTCAAATCTCCATGAGTAATTCTTCTCTGAGGGGTAACTATTGGTGACATCTCTGGAGGAGAAGTCAATGGCCAATGCCAGACAGTGTTTGTCTGGTTAAGCCAAAGAATTTTTTTTTACTAATTTTTAATACTAATTGCTTTTTAGTTACCTGTATCATAACTGTGAATTCCTTTCACCATCAGGTTTTCTGGAGGGAAGTGTTGTAAAATACTGACAGCAATATATATCACAGTTTGATAAGCTTTCATTTATTTCCTTAGTCATTTATGGAAAACTAGAAACTCTTCACACCTCAATACCCTCAACTACAACAACCAAATGACCATGTCCTTTATAGTCTCTTGTCATTTATTTTACAGAGTCAGTAGACTATGCCAGTCATGCTAAAGGCAATCAGTAAAGACACGATGCTTCTAGGACATTACTTCCCTGTCCACAGTTCCAAGTGTTGGCACTGCCATATGAACCATCATGTGCATCTAGAGTCAGTCACATCCCCTCTAGTATGTGAGTATATCCTACACTCCCACTCTAGCATCAGTGCCAGAGAACCATGGAGCCTCCAAGCATAGAGACGGTTTGTAAATCTCAGCACTTGTATACATTCACATCATCTAGAGCACCTCTGCCCCTTTGCCTGGCATGTATACCCCTCAAATAATTTCTCTTGGGCTGATGTAACATAATCATTATCTTCTTAATATCATTTCTCTGATAAAAATACCTGGCTAAAGCAACTTAAGGGAGGGGAGATTTATCTTGGTAAATTATTTTAGAGTATGCAGGCTATCATGAAGAGGAAGGCATGGTGATAGAAAGAGCACACAGCTGAAGCAAAGGGAGCTTGCTCAGATCTGAGTGGACCAGAAATCTAAGGCTGGACAAGAAGCAAGGGCAAGCTATAAATCTCAAGGCTTCCACTTAGCTGCTTGCTAAGTCCCACCTTTTAAAGGTTCTATGATCTCCAAAAACAAGCCCCAGCTGTAGATCAAGTGTTCAAATACAGATGCCTCCTCAAATAATTGTATGCCCATATCTTCTGGACAAATTATGTCCTAACCAATGTTCACTCACAGCAGAATAAGCCCCCTCCTCTGAGTCAATATTAGCAAGACCCAATTACTGTGTCTATAAAACCTCTACTGATATTTCTTGTGGACAACTCTGTTTCTTCAATCAGTTGGTAGGCTTCTTAAGAGAAAGGACTTTGACTCATTCAATGTGCATTCACACTTAAGCAATCAGCTATAAAAATAATTTTTAAATATATTTTCCTTCCAGTCCCTTAGTTCCCATTAATAATGACTCTGAGACTAATTATTATTAAATGCCTATTCCATAAGCTTTGGCTCATCCCCTAACTAGCTCATAATTTATTTAACTCACTTAAGCTATTCAATGTCTACCATGTGGCTAGTTACCTCTCCTTCAGTCCCTGCCCACTTCTTCCTTAGTGTCCCCTCAGCTTCTCCTTCTGGCTTACATCTGTCTTCTCAATCTTTCTTGACTCTCTTGGCTTTACCTGCATCTTTCTTTTATCTCTTTCTATTTCCCAGAATCCTCTCACTTCCTGCCGGTGTCCCTCCTATTTCCTGCCTTAGTTCATTGGGCACTGGCTTTTTTATTGACAAGTGGTGTTTATAAGAGATTCTCTCTCCAAACAACAAATATGTGTTGACCAATATATAGTGGTATACACCCATGATTCCTGTATTTAAAACTATATGGTAGTAAAATCATGATATTGAGGCAAGCCCAGGCTATATATCATGACTTTGCCTTCACCCAAATATAAAACTTTAGAGAATGAAAAAGAATGAATAAATTTTGTTATTCTGGGATAATGATCACCTGATTGTACTGGACTGGATAATATTCTCTCAATTCATTTGTACCCAGAACCCATGACTATGATCTTTCTTAGAAATAGGCTCTTTACAGACATAGTTAAAAAGTGATTGCATAGATTGTGGTGTTCCTTACTCAAAAGACCATTGTCTTATAATTAGGAGATAATCACCATAGAGAGCAGAGGAGCTCAAAAGGACCCACTTCTCCCTAAGGAGCTATAAGCAATTCATGCTGCAGGGGTTGGGGGAAGTCCAAGATTTCTACAGTGCTGATGGCCACTGATAAGTTGCTGATGTGCCTGGAAACAACACCTCACCAGTGCCCCTGTGAGCAATTAAGTTCATTAGGTCACCAAACAAACATGTGAAGGTAAAATGCAGACAAATTAGGAAGAGAAATGGTATTATCAACAGTGGGGAGGTGGGGAACAAGGGAGTGGTACAGGTGGATATGATCAAAGTATGTTACATGCATGTACAAACATGTAAAAAAATGAAACTCATCAACATGTGTAGCTAATGCATACTAATAAACTGGGAGAAAGAAGAAGAGACAAATTAGAACCTAGACCCAAATGGAAAGGTTAGGCAAAGTGCACACCAAGACAGAGGTTGAAATGAAACTGCCATACACTTAAGATTGCCAAGAATCACTGGCAACCACCAGAAGGCAACAGAGGCGGGGGCAGATTCTGCCCTGGGGACTTCAGAGGGAGCAAGACCAGCTGACACTGTGAGCTCAGATTTTTATCCTCCATAATTATCAGTAGAAGTCACTGTTGTTTTAAGCCATCTAATTTCTTCTCGTTTGTTAGCACAGCCCTGGGAATTCAGATAAAGAAACTTATGTGGCTGGCTGCTTCCATAATGAGTACCAGGCAACAGTTACCTGGCATTACATGGGTTGCTAGCTACACCCCTTTACCTCCCTCTACCATTCCCCCCTTAACATTTATTTTCCAATTTTTCCTCTTCTGTAGTGATTCCAACCACCTTCCACATTCTCCATCCCACCAATCGCTTTTTCACGCTCTTGACTACTCAGTATTTCAACACATATTTATGAAGCACAAATGTGTAATGAGTTTTTTTTCTTAAAGATTTCTTATTCTTTCTGTTTTTGTTTGTTGTTTGTTTGCTTAATGTCTGGGTAGGTGTATACCACTTTGATGAAGATTCCCATGAATGTTAGAAGAGGGCATCACATCCCTAGGGTTGGAAGTTACAGAACTGCTTGATATGGGTGCTGGGAACTGAATGGGTTCTCTGGAAGAACAGTAAGCAATCTTACTCACTAAGCCATATTCCCAGAACCTGGAATAGGGTCTGAACAAAGGTCACAGGACATAAATAAGCTCATCTCCTCTAAGGGAGTTCCTAACACAGGAGTTGTCTCAACATCTTCCTTAGGCACATCTGTGTAGCCCCATTATTAAAATTTATATGTTTAATTATTTTTTCCCCAAATGAGCAAACCACTTGTATAGGTTGACTCTCTCTCCTAAGGTTACACAGACAAGGCAAGGCTGGCATCCAAGCACAAGTCTACCTGTGTCTAAAGGGCTCTCCTTGGTCGTGTGGCTCCATGGCTGGATTTTCTTACTAGCTTATATGGGAAAGAGCCAGGAAGAAGGTCGAAGATTCACGAACAACTCTCCCATTTAGAGGGCTTACTCTTTGCAAAAATACAGGAGGCGTGTCATCCTTGAGCAGGGGCCATGCTAATAGGGTTTGTTCTTGTTGGTTTTTTTTTTTTTCGTTTTTGGATTTTTGGGTTTTTTTGAAGGGGAAACTGAGAAAGGAGATATTGTATGACATGTAAATAAATAAAAACATAATAATAATAATAATAATAATAATAATAATAATAATGATGATGATGAAACATGTGCAGGAAATCAAAAAAAATAAATACAGGAGACAGTATGGCCACCAAGACAAGCTGCCTGGATCAGAGTCTAGCTTTCTCACACACCCTCTTGGGCCTTCCTTTTAGCTCCCGCATACCTTGAGGTTCCCATTTAGACAGCGAAAACATCCTGGAGATGCTGAAAAGTACAGCACGCAAAGATCACAATCAGATGTCTTGTAGTGGAATCCAGTGGGGATTCAGTGCTGCTGCTAGTACAGTTGCCACTAGTTCTGCATCAGGATCCTGATGAATTTTCCTGAGTTCCTGTTGCACACTCCCACTCCCCAATGACTGTGTGTCTTTGCATCTCTTCAATCTCTCTAGTCAGTGTTTTACACTCCATCCTGAGAACACCCAGACAAATGCCCAGCTCCAGAGAGATGTATTAGTTTGAACTATGTGATACCACCCATATAAAATTGTCTCTGGCCTACAAAGCTGGAACTTCCATATAGTTTGATCTAATAGATGCCAACTCTTCTTCTGTTTAAAATGAAGACATAAACAAAGGTGTCACATTAATCTTCTAGGACAGAAGTTTTAAGATAATTTAAAAACAATTGCAATCCATTTGAAAAGGACTGAAAAGTGCTTGTCTTTGTCTGTTTCCCTGGCAAAGCATGAATGAGATCCAAGACAAGATGGTGCCTCTGAGTGGAAACTGGCTCCAGTTTGAAGTGGGCGGCAAGAACAGAAAAAAAGGCAGGAACCCCTGTATTCAGATAACAACTCAGATTATCCAGGATATAGGAGTTTCCACTTTGGCTTCTAAAGAGTAAGGAGAAGGATTATTTTTTTAAAGTCCTGAGATGGAACAAGAGAGTGTCCTCTCTGAACCTACTGTCTTAAGAAAGATTGACTTAGGGTAGGTGGGCAGGGCTCCCTTCTCAAGCTTCTAACTCAGCCCCTTTGAAGCCTGGCTTAGATCAGCTTTTCCCAGAGAGCTTCTCCTGCCTCCCTCTCTCCTGTGTTAGCACCTCATTAGCACCCTTCCAGCAAAGGAAATCTATTTAAACAGTTCTTGCTGACACAGCAAGGCTCCCTTCTTCCACTGAGGATTCTCCTTCCATCCTCTTTCCATGGCACAAGTTGGGGAAGGGACCTAGCTCTTCTCAAATCCCAGCTGCCTCACTGTCTCCTGTGACTGTCATTTCTTTAAAAAGCTGAGGATCTTTCAGGACCAGCTTACATATGATCCTGGTAACCCTCTTTTCCTTCTTGGCTTTGGCCTTGCCCTTGGAATGTTCATGCAGAACAAGCCACCTCTTCCTCCTTCATGTACTTGTAAAAAATTATCAGCAGAGTCTTCTCAGTCAGTGAGGTGTCAGACAGCAAGCACCTGAGTTTAGATCTCTGCCTAGAACCCCAGCCTTGAGCTTGGGTTATGTTACAGAGACAGGTCTATCCTGAATCTCAACTCATTGTACACCAACCCTGCAAGAATGGATGAGCTTTGGGTCCAGTGACATATTTTGTTTCAAAAAACTGGAAAAGACACTAACATCAATCATGGATCTCCACACGCACATACACCTGTACATCACACACACACACACACACACATACACATACACACACACATACACACACACACACACACACACACACACACACACAACCCCATCTCTCTTTTTAAAATTAATTATATGAGTAGGTGTGAACATACACATGTGCCTGTGCTCATGGAGGTCTGAAGAGAAGGTTGTATCCTGTGGAACTGGAATTACAGACGGTTGTGAGTCATATTGCTGCTGAGAACTGAACCAAGATCCTCTATAAAAGCAACATGTTCTCTTAACAGTTGAGCCATCTCTCCAGTCCCACACTCTCATCTCTTTAAATGACTCTAATTGTAGAATTCTGAAAACCAGTAAACACACTCTCACCACAGCATTGTTATCCACTGACTCTTGGACTCTCTTTGATGTATTTGCACAAAATTTACACAATCTTTTAAAAAGTCTTCAACAAATATGTATGAGCACCTGTTGTAAAGAAGAAACACTTTTAAATTGGCTGCGGTCTCACTTTCTTTCCTCCTATGAGGCATCAGGGTAGTAGGTTGTGATGAGAGCTGACAAGTGCTCATAGGGAGGATCTGCAATGAGTCTTGGAGCCACTGGCTCTCACCAAAGCTCTTAGGGTAACTAAACGGTCAATCGTTTAATACATCTGCAGGAGTTTTATAATGAAATGGATGCAAACAGACTGGCTGCTGCTTTCTGAAGTACTCCAAATTTCTGGTCCTACTTAGCATTCTTTACAGTGACTGATAGGCTTTGGAACCTGCCCCTACCCCCAACATAGTCCCCTCTAAGCAAAATGTCAAAACTTGCTCAGGGTTCAAATGCAGGCAGACATTTTGGGGTATGTGATGCCTCATTTGACATAACTGAATTTTTCAAGGCTGAGTAGCTAATAGTGGCTCTTCTTCAGAGTCAGCTTGGAAAAAAAATAAAACAAGCTGCAGCAAGTTGTCTCAATTTGTTCAGTTGGACCACACAGAACGATGGAGCACATAGCAACAAAAAGCAAAAAGCATGTTGAAATCAAGAAAAGAACTACAATTAGATGTACATGAGCCAAATCCATAAACAGAGAAGCCCACAGGAAGAAGGGAACAGATGCCCAGAGAGAAGTGAGGAAGGCAGAGAAGAGAGGAAAGGAAAGGGAAGGGGAACGGATGGGGGAGAAGAGAAGAGGGAGGGAGTGAGGGAAAGGAAAGGGAGGGATAGAATAGGAGAGAAGGACACAGAGAGCTGGCCCATAGGAGAAAGAGAAGAAAGAAAACCAAATAAAGTTTCATTCATTTATGATTCCTCAGTTCTTCATCTGGTCCCTATGAACTTCTACTTTGACATCACATCGCCTCTTCTGAAGTTACTTCAGCATCTTCTGTTCCTTATTATTGGAAAACCAGTAGCTAAAGGAGACTGCTAGAAATGAATGCGTTTTCTCCGTGCTCAAAGGGTGACTGGAGAACTGTAAGGCCACATTCTGCAACAAAGCCCTCTTCTTAAAGTCTCTGGGAAACTGTGTTGCAGGAAGCAGAGCTATGTAGATTTGGGGAGGAAATGTATGCATATACTGAGTATTCCACACCCTCTGCCAGGGCTGGATAGCACCTGTGATCAAACAGCATTCTTCCAGTGAAACATATGAATACTCACATTTACCTAGGTAACCTCAAACCAGATAAGGTCTTGTTTTGTGGCCAAGTAAGTTCACATTAGATCAGGTTTTGCTTGTAATTAGGAACTAAGTTTCCATTTTCTGAGCTCAATAGACTTTGCAAGTGCCGATAAAACATTGTGAGCATACTCTGTATGCCAGGAAACTATCAAAATTTCTGTCTGTGGCTTTCTTTCAAACCCAAACAAGAAAGCCCCAGTGATATTTGTTTGTGCAGTGAGGTGATACCCACCCAGGAAGCAGCCCCTGAGGGCCTTGGGGCATGGCTAACTGCCATGCTGGTCACTCAGTACTGACCTGAAGACCTGGAGACCCTAAATGGCTGCCCATTGTTAAGTACTCACCCACAGTTAGCCTTTTTAAAGAGCAGTGATTCCTTTTTGCAAGACTCAGCATATCCCAGCGCCAAGGCAGCTGGCCAGAGTCACTGGCCTAGTGCCAAAGGACCTCATTAGCCCTAACTCCTGTTGAACCTGGATCCACCTGGTGCTGCTTCACCCTCCCTGTCCTACAAGATAGTTACTAACCAGGATTACTCACTAGGATGAACATTCTAAGGAAAGCCCCCCAAACCCCTGGGGAATATAGCCCTTTTCTGGCTGGTTCTACGCTTCTGGACCTCATGGGATACACCTGAGATGCTGCTGTCTTTCTCTGAGGGGTGCTTCTCAGTGAGGTCTTTGAATTTACCTCAATTCACTAAGCTGTAGTTGAGTGCTACTATGCATGAAGCCTTGGTCTAGGCAGTTCAGAAAGCCTGAACAAGCAAAGCAGAGCTGTCCTTCCAACAGTAGGAAGAGGAAGCTTTGCCACATCCATGGTGGCATGCCAAGGGCTAGAGGACAAATAGCATCTGTGGCAACTCAATTTTCAGAGGAGCTCGGTGGACTCCTCTGACATACATCAAAGGGGAAACATGTCAGTGTGCTGTCTCCCCTTCAAAGAGCTGAGGATCTGTGGGATTAGGCATACAACCTTAAAACCAGAAGCCCTGCATGGCACAGTAGTCTTATCTTAGTATTCCTGTACATTCCTAATGGCCTTCAACTAAACTCTAAGCCACCATAACATTTCAAATTCAAAGCTACAGAAAAGGCTCCTGCCATTGCCATTGCGAATGAAACCAAAAGCACAAGTAACAACAAGCAAAAACAATTGGAGAAAGAAACAGCAAAGGCAGCCTATGGATTGGGGGAAACACTTGCAAGCTGTACATCCATAAAGGAGTTAGTGTCAAAGATATAAAGGGAATACACGCAAATCAATAAAAGGAAAACATTAAAATTAGGGTACAGTATAGCTCAAGTGGCACATTTGCCTAGCACGTTTTAATTTGATCCCCAGAACTGATAGAAAAATAGAAACTCTTTAACACCAAGTATGTAAATGTGCAAAGGTACTCATGTAGCTTTCATATAAGAGAGATCACAAGGAAATACATCCTCATAGATGTTGGGAAGGTTATACAGGGTTGGGGAGTATCCATTGAGAGAGAATAATTCTTCCACATTATTGGTGATAAAGGAGGCAAGCTGACATGATGGCCAAGGAAAACAATATGGCAAGTCCTAAAAGTATCTGAAAACACAGAACTGATGCATGGCTCAGCTATTCCTCTGCTGACATGTACTCAATGAAATTGAAAGCCCTCTTAAACACATCTGCCCATCCATGTTTATCACAGCATAGCTCACAGGAGCCCAGATACGGGAACAACTTGATGTTCTATCAACAGGTGGATGGGTAAGTATATCATGGTGCAAACACAGTAGAATATTATTCAGGCTTTAACACAGAAACTGCCCTCTATAACAACACAGCTGAATGTAGAGGACATGATGATTTCCTAAAGCCAGATATAAAAATACAAATACTGTCTGGCATTACTTATATGCATCTGAAAGATAAAGAAAGAACAGAGGTTACAGAAAGCACTTTCATGTATCACATTGGTACTGTACTTAATGATATCTTATCACATATTGGACATTTCCTATGGGGATAGATTTTAGATGATCTTACCAAAAGGCAATACAAGGAATAAAGAAAGAGAACCACCTGATATGGAGGATACATCAGCCTACTAGATTGTAGTAATCATTTCTCTCTGTCAAAGCATGTATCATTGATATATATTAAATATATATTAAATAAAATGTATAAATCAATAAATAAAATGTCCCACACTTAATACTTCTTATAGGTCTCTTCCTAACATTATGAAGAAGTTAGGATCAGAATTTTTGTTGTATATGTATTATACTACAAATTAATAATATGTGAATATGATACACATGTAACTGACTGTGTTATAAATACATACATACATATATATACATATACATATGAAATTGAAACAACATGTAAAATAAGGTACTTATCCAATATTGTCTATTGGATAATATCACTCTCAGTTTTAGCATTTGGAATAAATGTGCCTGACAATGCTGCTTGGAAATTGTATTACAATTGATCAGAGTAATTGATTCTGATGAAAAGGAATTGAACTAAGTAAGCTGTTTAATTCCAGCATATACTAACTGACCCTTTCGTGTGTTCCATTGTCAGAAATACAATTATTATTAACACTTGATTGTGCTCTCAAGGTGCCTGATGTAGAGCAGAGAATAGGATTGTAACATGGCCCCTACAGAACAGACAGTATGATCTTGTCTTATCATGATCACAGTGACTTCATAAAGTCACAAGAAAATTTAGCTCAAGCCTAGCATAAAGAAAGGAAGCTCAAAAAGGTCTAGGGGAGTGGAAGACAGATGGATGGATGGACAGATGGATGCATGCATGGATGGGTAAGTGGATGGATAACAAAAGTGGGACTTTCAGTTCTTCGATAAGTGCTACATCATCCCTAACTTCTGAGTTCATGCCATCCTGAACACATGATCATTTGAGATACATTCAGTCTCAGCACCACCCTGGTGGTTACTTTCAACTGGACCCTATTAGCTAGATTTCTCTATTGCTATGATAAAGACCATGACCAAAAGCAGCTTATGGTAGGGAAAGGCTTTTTTCATCATGTGCTTTCAGTAACTATCCATTACTGAGGGAACTCAGGGCAGGAACTCCGTACATGAACCCGGAGGCAAGAACTAAGGCAGAAATCATAGAGAATGCTGCTTCCTTGCTTGCATCTCATGGTTTTGCTCAGCTCCCCTTTTTTAAAAAGTAAAACCCAGGCCTACCTGCCCAAGAGGTAGCACCACCCAAATGGGCTGAGACCTTCTATATCAATTGTCCAAAAAGAAAATAAATCACAGACTCATCTACATATCAATCTGATGGAAGTAATTCCTTAACCGATGGTCCCTGTTCCTATAATGTCTCTAACTTCTATCAAGTTGATAAAACAAAGAAACAAACAGAACCCCAAAACAACTAATAAGCACATGGACCTCAGAATAGAAAAGTCTAGAGAGTCCCAAGGAAGCCCAAACATAAACACCACATTTTCTGGAACAAATTTTTTTCTACTTTTCTACTGTTCTCTGATAGCCCAGACTCAGACGTTTCACTTCTGCCTGATTATGGCATCTTCTAGACCTACCAGACAATCATTCTCTACAGCCAGTGCTTTGTTCGTAAGTTCAGTCAAGTACAGGTGTGTCTGGGGCCCTGGGTTCATGGATTATTTGGATTGCTGAGCAAAGGAATTAATTAAAATTCCAAAGGGAAGTAAAATCAATAAGACAGACAGAGAGACTAAGAATAAATTAATTGGGGGAGTTGGATCACATAACTGTGGAGGTTGAGATGCCTCTGGCTTTTTGTATGCTAAAGAGTGATGGAAATAGGTAGGAAAGTTCACTTTAAGTTCTGATGCCTCAGAACCTGGGAAGCCAATGACATAATTCTCAGTCCAAGGCCAAAGGCTAATAATCCAGATGTAATGGAGCCTGGTACACATTCTGGAGACTGAAGCACAGAGAACATGACCTCTCAAATAAAACATACTAAAAAGAATGGGGTCTAAGATCCCACAGGAGAAAAAAGAGAGTGGATTTATTCTTTCCTTCCATTTGGTTCTATTAATAGCCGCATCTACCCACAGGATGTGAAGGTGGGTTTTTATACAAATTTTAAATAAGCCTTGCTGGTTCAAATAGAAATCATTTCCAGACCCATTCTCACAGACATATCCAGAAACAATGCTTTGCCAACATTCTGGGCACTCATGAGCTTGGTGGGTTTCTTCACAGCACACTCTCCCATTCTGCTGGATCAACTGATTGCTGATGTATTCCTTGTACCACCTCTTTTCCATCACTTGATCACCAAGGTAGCTCTGTCTGGTGGACTGTCTCTATTCCCAGTATCTGGAACCACAACAGCCCTTCTTGGCAGGTGATCCTTCTTCCAGCTCTCCACATATCTGAGAAACATATTTCATCACAATTATTCTCTCTCTTTTTGAACAAACTATCATTTTTTTACTTTTAAAAAGCTGCATATTTATTCTGCTTTTTGACTCCATGCTTGTGCCTTTGACACTTTCACAATGATTTCTTGCTCCTCAATAAAGAAAGTCCACTTGATTCTGTCTCAGACACATTTGGCACACATGGAATAACTGTAGGCCCTGCTGATGTGCATCTTTGTCTTAGACAATCTCATAAGGACTTTAGGTCTCAGGGATGAACCCCTTGAGATCTACCTCAGGCACACATTGCATGCAGACTTATGTGCTTTGCCAACTTTCTTGGGATAAATGTATACAATCGTACTGCCAGGGGTTCAAGATAGACTAGTTTTGTTATAGGACGTATTGTACAAGTGTCTAGGACAGTATGTCAAATACTGGACCATTTTGAGTGTCTAAAAGCACTGTCCCTGGAAGAGCCACAACTCTTTTTGTTACTTATACAACAACCAGCACTTTCTTCACTGGGGAGTAGCTTTGGTCTTAGATGGCTTTGAGGAACATAGTTCTAGAAAAGCTAAATCACTTGCAATTAGCCAAATAATGAGCAATAAGCCAAAACAAGAAAATCTACAATAACACAGCTACTTGGAAAGAAAATCAGAGCAGAACAACAGGGTTCATCTGTTGATAGGCAGGGTCTGACCAAGCCTGGGCAGTCAGTCATTCCATGCATCACAAGTCTGGAAGTATCACTCTTTCTGAGCTCTCCCTTACAGCCACAGTCAAAAGATGTGCTATGGACTACAATAAGGAAAATGATGAAAGCCAGAGGATGATGGACTATCACATGGACAGGAGTAACTGCCTTCTACCTGACCAAAGGGATTCAGCCCTGGAATTGCTTAATATATAGCAACAAGAGACAGGTCTCCGTGTCAAAATGTTCACTATTTATTGTAGCAAAATCTAAGCTGGCATTGTCACCCTGAACCCTGATAGCAACCCATATACTATCTATTGAGGGTTCAAGAAGCTGCCGTTATTAATATATATAAAGGAAAAGGCACAAGTTAGTAGATTTATGAAGAATGTAGCAGCTTGTATGGACTGGGAAATGCTCCTGGGACCAGCATAATGGCCTTAACCAAGGTTGGATCTGGCCTACACTACTCAAAATACTTTATTTCAATGGTATTCATTTTATTAAGAATGTTTATGAAGAGCTTAGAGATGTTGTTCAATGGTAGATAAAGGTCCTGCATATGCTAGTTTCTGAAGAATTGAATTAAGACACTCCTTGCACACATGGGACATTCAAATTTAGAATATATTATTTGACCATGTGTCCCTGATAATGACCATTATCTTCACTTCATGAGGAAAATGTTTATAGGTCAAAGATTTTGAAGAACTTGCTCAAATCTATAGAGTAAGAGATCAATGGTAACCAAAAGCTGCATCAAAAAGTAGAAATGAATGACATTGAGCGTGGGGTTTCTGTCTGTGGTGATAAGAAAGTTCTGGAAACAGATAGTGGTGATACTTTCATAACATTGTGGATTTAATGTCACCAAATCACCAAATTAAATGCTTAATAGTTATAATAATATATATTACATGTATTTCATCACAAAAGTACTCAAAGATTGCAATTAGTGTTTGTCTCACTAACTGTTCATTGACAGTCACCCCATTGTGAGGAGATGGGGTTTTTTCCAGACATCTGCTGTGCCTCTTCTATCCTTGTTCCCTCTAGCCTTATTCAAAATCTTCCTCCAAGCCAAGAATAAGTCACTTCCAATGAAAAGACAGTGGTAAAAAGTGTCTAACTTTAAAACCCCAACTACCTCCACATTTACACACAAATGGAGGCTGGGAATGAATCTCAGTTGTAGAACATTTGACTAGTGACCACTGGGCCCTGTGTTTGACTCCTACCACTAAAAGATAAGTCAATAAAAACTAATACATACACATAGGTGTGTAGTTTGCATGTAACTCATTTGAATTAGTGAAAGCATATTTGTATGTATGCATGTGCACATGCATATGTGCATGCTTGCATGTATAATATCTGTGTGTGCATGTGTGTGTGTGTGTGTGTGTGT
>JADRCD010098522.1:0-10274 GCA_019843815.1 Montemys delectorum | reverse complement strand
TGGCAAACGACTCTCCACTGCTCTATTTGCTCATGCTGGGGCATGTGTGTGTGTGTGTGTGTGTGTGTGTGTGTGTGTGCGCGCGCGCGCGCGCACTATAGACAAATACAGAAGATCATACTTGTTTTCTTCATATTTTTGAAAACTTTTTTTTCCAGGCAACCTCCCGGCTTCTAGTAAATTACCCAGAGCCCTATCGTTCTGAAATACTGGATTATCTATTTAAGGTAAGGAAGAATAATCACCTAATGGGCCTGTGATGTTTTGAAAGTATATGGTGAAGTTCAGCCTTAGAATTTATCAGCTTTCTGATAGAAGTTTGGCTCTTCTCTCACTCTGCTGCCCAAGGCCTCTATGAGGTTTTGCATAACAGAGCACACTAATAACACTGTTACTTTTTTCCACAGCCAAACTTTGGTGCCTCTTTGCATAGTCTAAAAGTGGAGATAGGTGGTGATGGACAAACAACAGGTAGGGGGATTTGGGACATGGGCTTTCCCTGACATTTTACCTGTACTGAAACGTACGGGACTGAAGGAAGATCGCCTCATTTGAGGAGATTGCGTTTTACTTTTCTCCTTTTACATTTTCAGGTGTGTGCACATGCGTACATTGGGCTGGGTGACATCACTTTGCTGGTCTGGCTTTTCTTATATTTATTTATTTATTTATTTATTTATTTATTTATTTTTTAAGACAGGGTTTCAATATGTAGTCATGGCTGTCCTCACTCTGTAGACCACGCTGGCCTATTTTTATTTTTAGGAATCATGTTAAATGTAAAATTTCCAAAATAGTATTGAGACTTTAAATTGCTCATTGAAGTAATCATTAGAGAGACAAATCCAGTTTTCTAAAAATCATGCACATTTGTAATTTTATGGAAAAGTTATAAGAAACATTTAATTATATATAGAATATGTAAGATGTTATAAACTTTAAAAATGTACTATAAAATGCATGTATTTTAGAGATAGATATAGCTTTTTTTTTTTTTAAAAAAAGATAATTTAAATAAAGATACATCCTTCGTAACCAAGTTTTAAAGTAATTAGATATATTTAATGCTTATAGGCCAAGTCTGTTAATATTACTTGAGAGCATTTTCTGTGTATTGTCTTCCTGCTAGTGATTTCAAGGTAATTTTTTTAAAAAAATGATTTATTTTTATGTTATGAGTTTTTTGTCTATATGGGTGTATGTGTACTAGGAGCATACTCAGTGCCTGCAGAGGCCATAAGAGAGTATTAAATTTCCTGAAACTGGAGTTTCCAATAGCTGTAAGCCATCACATGGGTGCTGGGAGCCACGCCTGTGTTCTCTGGAAGAGTGGCCTTTGCTGCTGAGTCTCGCCTGAACATGTGCTTCTACTGGAGTTTGAGGACAGAAGCCCTGGCTTCCAGTGTAGTAACCTAAGCTTGTCAGTAGATCAGGGACATGGCAGTGGTGATGACAGGAAGGCTCTCTTATCATGCAGACAACTCTGAGTGATAAGAAAAAGGTCTAGTGACCCAACCATGGCTTTTCTTTGGGGGCCCGGCAAGGACTTTGAGGCTCTATTGAACAGGGGAGTGAAGGCTTTAATCTGTGGTTTGGTTAGCTAGAGTTGTGCACAGTTGGCAGAGCAGGTCGCCATGGTCAGGCTGTGGTCTGATTGTCCATTCCTGAGGCTGCTTCTTGCGATGATCCCTTGAGGTCTTCTCCCCGAGAGGGTAGCCTGATTCTCTTTCTAACCTTTGGGGTAGCTTTAATCTGTTGTGATAAAGGTGTTTGTGCATTTAGAACTGTTGTTCTTAGAATCCAACGTAACTGCAGGGCAGCCCAATTTAGGAGAACTCAGAAGGAAAAAAGTTAAAGAGGCAAAATGAAGTCAGAGAGGGAGAAAATGAGAGTGAGGTAGGTCAGTTACTGGGCCCTGCTTCAGTGTTCGTGTTTAATTTATGCTGAAAGAAAAAAGTGAAAATCAAAGCTGGAGGGAACCTCCCTAACAGGCTTTTCTCAAAAAAAAAAAAAAATGTTTTATGTTAAAACCTTTTAGACAGGGAGCTAATGCTAATGTGATGCATTTGCTGAAGCTAAATTAGAGCTAAAGATATATAACTGCAGTTCTTAGGAGTTCTCATGCTGACATTAAAGAAGAAATGGGCCAGGAGGTCATCTTCAGAGGCCCATGAGAGCACGTGAGGACGTTGACCTCAGAGACCTACCTCTGGCCTTGATGTTTCCTCTGCTGGCTTTGAGTGCTAGCACAGGACTTTGCTATCGCTGTAGTGGGCATGTATATTCACCTTTTCTTAGAGCTTTCTGTGTCATGACTGTTATATTGTTGGATCAGGGCTCAGGAGTACAAGGATTCACAGCCAAGGTTGGGAGGGAGAGCTCAGGTGATGTGGGCTTCAGGCTGGAAAACCTCAGGTTGAAAGCGCAGCAGAACTTAGTCCTGGGGTTGTTCAGTAATGTGGCAGTATTCCTCTCAGTACGGCTTTTAAAATAACATTGTGGCTTTATTGTTTAAGAACCTTACAGTGTTTAAGATAATGAAAAATATGAAATAAGATACTTTGCAAAGCCACCTTCTTACATAACTCTCATCTGCACAACTTCTGAACCAGAACTAGAATACAAGAAAAGTACCACATTAAAAAATTGTTTTAGTATGTGTTTGCATGCAAGTGTGTGTGTGTGAATATGAATGTGAGTATGTGAGTGAGGTCTCTCTCTCTCTCTCTCTCTCTCTCTCTCTCTCTCTCTTTCTGTGTGTGTGTGTGTGTGTGTGTGTGTGTGTGTGTACATAAGAGGCTCTGGAAAGCAAACCCTTGGGTCATGTCCTTCCTTTTGCTCTCCCTATTCAGATGGCACTGAACCCTCGCATATGCACTATGAGCTAGATGAGAATTATTTCCGAGGCTATGAGTGGTGGCTAATGAAGGAAGCTAAGAAGAGGAACCCAAATATTATACTTATGGGTAAGGTAAAGTGCTTAGGACTCTTTTCCTTTAACTCTTAAATTTGGAATCATGCCTGTAAAGTCTCTTTTAATGCATAAGTACTAAGTTTTGGAATTACCCCTGTACTTCCAGCTATGAAACATATACCAGGGATGAAATTTCATTGTCACTGTTTATTATGTTGTATCTCCATGCCTTGATTGATTGATTTTTTGAGACAGAGTCTCCCTTTGTGACCTACGGTAGCCTGGACCTTGCTATTAGCCCAGACTGACCTCTGCCTCATTCTCCTGCTGTCTCTGAAGTGAAAAGTCTCTGGTTGTAGGCTTCCCATCATGCCTGGCTTGTTATTTTTAAACCTTGGTGTCTTAGGGTTTCCATTGCTGTGATGAAAGACCATGACAGACAATGCAAGCTGGGGAGTAAGGTTTTGTTTCTTTTCCTGCCTTACACTTTTGGCTCACTGTTCATCATCAAAGGAAGTCAGGACAGTAACTCAAGCAGGGCAGGAACCTGGAGGCAGGAGCTGATGCAGGGGACATGGAAGGATGCTGCTTACTAGCTTGCTCAACATGGCTTGCTCAGACTGCCTTTGTATAGAACTCAGAACCACCAGCCCAGGGATGGTACAACCCACAATGGGCTGGGCCCTCCTCCATCAACCACTAATTAAAAAAGTGCCCTACAGGCTCACCTACAGCCGGATCTTATAGATGCTTTTTCTTAATTAAGCTCCCCTCCTCTCTGATGACTCTAGCTTGTGCCAAGTTGACATAGAACTGTCCAGCACTCTTGGTGATGTTAAGATCACCAGAGACTGGGGATTCTAAACAAATTCTGCATCCAGTTTCTACCTTTATTGGGATTAGGTATTAGCATTGGACACAACTGGGTAGTTGCTCAAGCTGGCCTGTATTCATTTCACCATTCTGTAGCAGCATGAAATACTTTAAATAGCCAGTGCATAGGGCTTTTATCACTTGAAGTCAATTTGCTATTTTGATTACATTCAGACTGAATGTAAAAATTATGGCCTATTTTAAATACCTTAAGTTACTGAAAATTAGTTCCCTTGATAATTAAAGGAAAAGAGTATTGCTTTCCAAATTAAAAGACCAATGAAGAATGTATTCCTCCAAATGGTTTTTTTATGAGAGATTCCAGAAATGTTTGAAACAGTATAAGCATCATTGACTTGAGCACATGCTCCCTCCCCACTGTCCTGTTTCCAAGGTGAGACCTCATGTAAATGTTCGGCATGCTAAACCACATCCCTGTAAAGACTCACATGGTAGACCTTTGCTGTACTTAGCAGTACATTGTCTTTAAAAGGTTCTGTTGTTTCAATGTCATACTTTTTATATAGTGAAATTAGCTTAGAAAAAAATATTGTGTCAGCTTGATTTTGATTTTATTTTTTAGCAGCAAACTAGATTGGTCATGTATTTGAGTGGAAATGAGCTGCTGAGTTTATTTTCAAACATTGTAACTGAAGTAGAAATTATAACTAGTGCCTTTCAATTCTCTCTCCTAACTTCACAGGCCAGAGTTACTGAGGTCACAAACCTGGGTGAAGTTCCCTCACCCAGCAACACTTCCCTGTTGACTCATTGACATGTATCTGTTTACTTAATGGCTGAGTTAGGTTTGCTGACCTTGATTGCCTGACCTACTGACAATTCAACCTTAGTTTGTAAGATGGTATCCTCGTAGTGAGAACCTTATGTTGTACTGATCATGTGAGGGTTGTTTTGGAATAAGCCTTTCAGGGCCCTTCAGTTTGACCACAGAGAACAAGAGTGTGATATTAAACATCCCTGTAGAGAACAGAGGTGTTAAAACGTGCATTTCTTCCTGTTAGAAAATGCTGTGAGGTGTTGTATTTTTATTTAATTTCATTTTCTTGAAAGGACAGTAGGAAGTATAGGACATACATGTCAGGATCAGTAAGAAATCTTGGTTTCTATGAAATAGAAATGACTTTTTTGCATTTGCGTGTGGTGGAGGTCTCTCCTTTCAGCCAGCTCTACGTTGCCTGGTGCACTGGTTTCTCACCTGTCTCCGTGGTGCCATCTTTGTTTCACATCCTCTTCTTTTACCTTTATTCTCCCTACAGGGTTGCCATGGTCATTCCCTGGATGGCTGGGCAAAGGTTTCAGCTGGCCTTATGTAAATCTTCAGCTCACTTCCTTCTATGTTGTAAGATGGATTATGGGTGCCAAGCATTATCATGACCTGGACATTGATTATATTGGGGTTAGTAACATAGTTTAACATACTTGATTTTTAATTTTATTTTTGTATATGTATAATTTTAGAGAGTAATTAGATTTTTGATCCATTAGAAAGATTTACAACCATACTTTAGGTATAGAAATACACTTTACATATTGTAGAACACTATAACAGGCTGTTTTGATATAGGCTTTATTTTTTAATTATTATTTATGTGTATGGGTGTTTTGCTTTCATGTATGTCTGTGTACCATGTGCATGTAGTGTTCTTGTAGGCCATTAGAGGACATTAGGTCTCCCAGAACTGGGAGTTACAGATGGTTGGGAACCTGATTGTGGGTGCTGGGCCTTGAACCAAGGTTCTCTGGAAGAGCAGCCAGTGCTCTTAAGTACTGAGCCATCTCTCAGCCCCTTGTTGTAGTTTTAAGAAGATAAAAGGGAAATTATTTAGGTTTCAATACTCAGACCAGATTTTAAAAAGCACCTTTTCTAAATTGATCAATAGGAAACCTGTGTTCAGGGCCTAGTTCTATCTAATTCCTAATCAGTGTGGCGGAAAGGAAGCCCACGTTTTTTATCATTGCCTCAAAACAAAACTAAACCCAGAAAACCATGTTCCCAGTTTTAGGGGATGCACAAATGGTTCTTGTTATTTCGAGAAACAGAAAGTTGAGCTCATATATCGACCATGAGAAAAACCAAGCCAAATCACCCATCATGGAGTTGAAACTAAAAAAAAAAGACTCAGTCCTTCCGCTTACCCAGTGCTTGCTGCTGAGGCTCTTTGATGACTAATCCTTTTGTATCAGGAAACTGATTTGTTATTTCGGTGTCTAATAACATTACAAATGAACCACAGCTGACCTTTTGTTGCTATTCTCTGCCAATCTTAAGTTACTCTTGCCTTTGAACAGTACTGAATATTTTCCTCTACATTTAATTTTAATTTTTTTTCACAGTAAAACATTTTTAATTGTCAAGTTTTCTTTTCCTAGTTTTACTTTTGAGATTATAATCACATGGCTCTCTTCCCTTGCCTCCCTCCAAGCTCTCTCACGTGCCACTCCCGACTCCTCCACATTCACTGCCCCCTTTTCTCACTAATTGTTCTTACAAGTATATATGTGTATGCATACATGTATATCCCTACGTAAATCCTGTTCGTCCATATAATGTAATTGCATGTATGTTTTCAGGGTTGACCATTTGGCCTTAGACAACTAACTGGTGTGCTGGTCTCTGGGAAAGGCCTCTCCTCCCCCTCCCAGTTTTCCTCAGTTGCCTGTAGTTCTTTGAGGCCTCATGACTCCCCTCCCCGCCCTTCCCCATGTCTGCTGGTGTCCTTGTTCAGCTCCCATTTGCGCAGTCATGGTAGTGAGACTTTATGGGTGTCATTTGTGATTTTCCTAGGAGTCATAATCTCACTGCACACCTCCTGAGCCTCTAGCTCTTCCAGTCTTACTGCTTAGTCTACAGGAGTGTTGTCTGAGCCTTAGGTGTGTCTGGGGGTGTTTTGTAGATCGTCCATTGGGGTGGGACTCCACAAGTCTGCATTTTGATTGGCTGTGGTTAGGATTTTTTTTTGTACCAATCCAATTCAAATTCTCCTTCAAAACCTTTGTTGTTGTTGTGTTGTTGTTGGTTTATTTTGTTTTTGTTTATTTTGGTTCTTTTTTGTCTGTTTTGTTTTTGTTTTTGTTTTCTAAGACAGGGTTTCTGTGTGTAGACTTGACTGTCCTAGAACTAGCTCTGTAGACCAGGTTGGCCTTGAACTCAGCCTCCTTAGTGCTAGGATTAAAGGTGTGGTCCACTGCTGCTTGGCTCTCCTTCAAAGCTTTTTATCTAGTTTTTAAATAATAATGTGGTTCCTTGATACTTTACAACTTATTCTCAATTTGGTGAGTTTTCTGTTAGTGCCCTAAACCAGGGATTACCTGATTTTTTTAAAAATTTTTTTATTATAAAGAGCTAGTTAGTGCTGGGCTGGTGAGATGGCTCAGCGGGTAAGAGCCCTGACTGCTCTTCTGAAGGTCCTGAGTTCAAATCCCAGCAACCACATGGTGGCTCACAACCACCCGTAATGAGATCTGTGTGGCTGAAGACAGGGACAGTGTACTTATGTATAACAATAAATAAATCTTTAAAAAAAGAGCTAGTTCATAAATATTAAAATTGGCATTAATAGGTCATCGTCAGTAGTAAGATACATAAGCATTTACAGTGTGACTGGTTTCAAACTGAAGCTGTTTTTTGTTCTTAGGCCTTGGAAATACAGGTGATGGACAAGATTTTGCAGGCTACTAGAAATCTACCTCTTTTGTCCTAAACTGTTATTTAACATCTTTTAATGTGTTAAAGAGTGTAAAACATATTGCAGCTTTACTGAGTTTGACTGTTGGAGGCTAGCTACATACTTCAAACAGTACCCCAAAAGTCTCACATGTAACCATAGTGGGTCTCCATAAACATTTGTGTTTTAAAGCATTTTAATACAGTGCTGACAGAAATTGATACTGATTTGAAGTTTTCATGCCCTTAAAATATAAATTATCAGCAAACTTGTCCTGAGTTTCCGCTGTGGTAGAACAGTGGCTGTTGTGCTTAAGCAGAGACAGGAGTTCTTGTCAGTGAGAGATGGACACTGCTGCAGATCCATGATCCTCTCAGAGGATGATTAAGGCCTGAGGATGAGCCATGCCACAGGCAGGCAGGCAGCACATACTGCTTTCCTCTCCTTTTCCAAAGTACAGCTGGGAACTTTTTATTTTTAAATGTTGGTACATTTTACCCATTAGTGTGATTAAATGCAGATGGATCTCTTAGATTTCTGATATGATACATGTTTACAAAGTATTTCCTGTGAGTGATGGTTAACTGTCTCATTTTAGTCACACGCATTGGGGAAGCACTTTTTAGATAAGTTCTTTATCACACCTACACTCAAGGCTCATCTCTAGACTACAGGGCTAAAGGCCCGGAAGTTCCCTTTCAGCACTGAAGCCGCACCCTCAGGATCCTGAACCTAAGAGGGCAAGCAAAGCATGATTCCTTTTACCCTGCCTCAGTAAGAGCCTGCTCTTGTGTTCTTGCAGATCATTACATTTCTCTGCATAGACAAATTCCTTCTAAACTTCCTTCTCACCGTTCCCTGATAATATAATTTGCTTTTTAGTATGTCTATATACTAGAAATAATTCTATTTCAGTGATTCTCACACTTGTTTGTTCTCCAATGTCCAGTGTACCCTTTGGTACATAGAAATATTATTTGGTACATTAGAAATATAATTCTAATATTTTTTTTGCACGAATGTATATTCTATTGATGGAAATCTCTGGAATAAGTGCCTTATTTTGAAAAAAAAAAGATTTTTATGTGTATGAGTGTTTGGCTGTGTATATGTATGTGCACCACACATATGCCTGCTGTCCACTGAGGCTAGAGAAGGGCCCTGAATCATCTGGAACTGTACTTAGAGATGATGTTGGGCACTACAGTGTGCTGGGAAATGACTCTGGTCCTCTGAGAGAGCACCAAGTGCTCTTCGTGTTGTGCTGTCTCTCTAGCCACGTATAGGATTTTTTGAAAAATATTTTCTAAATATTTTTTAAAATCTTTAAACTGTTAAAAGTTATTTTGCTTTATAAAAGTATAAATTCTATGACAGCAGTTTTTAAAGATTGGAAACTAGCTCATCCAATAAATGAGATGTGGTGCTTCAATGATTATGTTCATTTTAAAAACTTTAACCTGTTAAAAGCTATTTTGTTATATAAAAGTATAAATTATATGTAGTGCTTCATATGTAACTGTTCATTTTCTGACATTTGTAAACTTTCATTTCAGACATTTTGAATTTTTGTTTTGCAGATTTGGAATGAAAGGCCATTTGATGCCAACTATATAAAGGTCTGTAAAACTAATCTCTTTTTGCTTATACTTTCATGAAAAGAAATTTGGAGGATAGTTAGATTAGAAACCTTATTTTTTGAAAGCCTAATTTGCTAGATATGACATAAAACTAAATTCTGACTGCCTATACCCCGAAACTGAAGAAGATGTATGTAATCCTTCACAGGCCCTGAATGGCCTATATCTGAAGACTTGGGTTGAATGTTCTTTTTATTTTTGGAGTAGGGTAGAGTTGTGGCTAACGGTGGAATTCGTGCTTACTAGTTCCATTTACAGCATCAAAAGAAACAGAACAAAACAAAACAAAAGCATTAGGTAGGCATAGTGCTACACACCTTTAATCATAGTCCTTGGGAGGCAGAGCTCTGAGGTTTTGAGGTCAGCCTGGTCTACACAGTGAAGTCAGTGTTATAGAGAAACCTGATGTCAACAAGCCTGTATATGTGTATGACCTTAGTTTTAGAATTCTGATAAATATTAAAACAATTGGATTATTTTGGATTTTAAAGACTCAAGAAATTTAGCTTTATTCTTTATCATATTTCTAAATTTCTTTGAAATACTCGTAATATTGTTGGAATGTGTTCTAGTTACACTTTTGCCTATTATAAAATATTCTGACCAAAAGTAAGTTTGGGGAGGATGGGACTTATTTGCCTTATACTTCTAAGTTAGTCCATTACTGAGCCAAATGCCAGTTTAAGAAGCAGGGAGCAGGAGCTACAGAGAAGTGCTGGTTGTCGGTTCCTGATTGACTAGCTTTCTTATATAGCCCAAGACCTGTCTAGGGATGGATGGTGCTGCCCATTATGGATTGGAAAAACCCGTATTAGTTAGCAGTAAGGGTAATCCCCCATAGACAGCCATGGGAAAACACTCAAACGAGACACTCATGTGACTCTAGCCTGTGTCAGATTGACAGTTATAGGTAAGTAGGACAGAAGATGTTATATAACATGGCTCTGTGTGAAATCACTGAACAGGTAGTATGCAGTATTTAAAAATCTTAGGCTGCACTGCTTTTCTCAGGGCATTTTAACACCTTCGAGTCCCTCCCAGGAGGCTGTTGCTCTTGTCATCAGTTTTAGGAAACAGAAAAATGAAAGTTTTGATTCCTGTCATTGGAAAACCCCAGTAGTTTTACTTTTCAGATTTAGCTGTTTACTAGTTTATTTTTTT
>JADRCD010098512.1:0-19350 GCA_019843815.1 Montemys delectorum | reverse complement strand
TGTGTGTGTGTGTGTGTGTGTGTGTGTGTGTGTGTGTGTGTGTGTGTGTGTGTGTGTGTGTGTGTGTGTGTGTGTGTGTGTGTGTGTGTGTGTGTGTGTGTGTGTATATATGTGTGTGTATGTGTGTCTGTCTGTGTCTGTGTATGTGTGTATGTGTGTGTGTCTGTGTATGTGTGTGTATCTGTGTCTCTCTCTCTGTGTGTGTGTGTGTGTGTGTGTGTGTGTGTGTGTGTGTGTGTGTGTGAAGGAAAAGACTCATCTAAACCTGATTTGATCACTTTCCAAGAAATAACTGAAGACGTAGAGCCTGTGGGTGACATGCATCTATCTTACCATTTTATTATCATTATTATTAGCATGACATACTCTAAGGGTAATTTTAATATAAATGTATGGAGTAAATTAATGTAACAGCTGTTTTTTGTTTTGGGGGGGTTGGGGTTTTGTTGTTGTTGTTGTTTTCAGTTTTTGGTTTTTCGAGACAGGGTTTCTCTGTGTAGCCCTGGCTATCCTAGAACTTACTCTGTAGACCAGGCTGGCCTCAAACTCAGAAATCCACCTGCCTCTGCCTCCCAAGTGCTGGGATTAAAGGTATGCACCACCACCACCTGGCAACAGCTGTTTTTTTTTTTTAATTCTAGCTAGTTCCCCAATAACAACACAGAAAGACCAAGATTTATTTTCAATTTAAAGTACAATAACTAGGCATAATAATTTTATTCTAATCCTCCAATCTAATATGGTTCCTTCCCAGACAAAATCCCTGAGATACTTGCATTTTTGTATTGGTCTGGCCCTCTGGGCTTCAAATGTGTTCTGCTTTGATGTCGCTGTCTTCCTCCAGGTGAATCCCTCCTCCTCTCCCTTCTCCCATGACTGGCAGAAGTTCTGCCCTATTCTCTCTATTGCCTATTTATTGGGTTTTCCAGCTTTTATTGAAAGGCAGAGAATAAATGATGAACACTGTTTACACAAACTTGAGTCAGGAGATTCTCAGTATAAACATTACAATGTCATGTTGGATTGCTAAAAGATATGATTTCAGAGAAATCACCATTTGAATAACACATGGATAAACATTAAGAACATTATGCCTATACCATACACTTAGTTTAAGCACGTTTGCCCAACAGATTAAAATGGAAGTAGATACTGTTAACTTACTTGGGACAAATGTAAACACACTCTGAGTACCAAATAGACTCCTTTCACTGCACTTTGTCTCCAGTTGCCACGACTGCAACATATGAGACAGCAGGCTATGAAAAATCAAAGCATTTCTCAATATAGTGCTCAATGTTTTCAGTTTGGAGTATCAGTTATGTCGGGCCTGGAGAGTCAGCGGACACATAACAAAACCCATATAAAACTAGGGTGCCAAAGCAGAATGATTATGGCTTCACAAACTCATGGATACTTTGAACAGCCACTGACAAAGTAAAGAAGTAAAAAGGAGCACTGGTGACATTGAGCTAACATTTGTCAGCTTGGCAACAGCTGTGGCATCCTTTGGCATAGTTGCCAGCTAGTAGATCAAATTCTTCATCATGATTAGGTATTCAGATACTGATATTATCATGATGATTCTATAAGGAACCCACATGAATTTATTTCCCATTAGGATTTACCGTACAATGACTATTTTTTTATTATATGTATTTAAACTTATATGCAGATGTGCATATAAGTTTATTTGGAGACTCTTTTTAAAATCCTTCCTAGGTTGTATTTGCTAATTCTCTTTGGCTAGATCATGCACTATGTATATAGATCATACATAGAACGTAATATCTGAACAGAGAGAGTTCATAAAGTAAGAAGTCCGTAGTCATCATGACAGAAGATTGATCAGACGTGTAGTGATGCTTGGCTAGGTAACAGGTACCATTGGTGCCTACCCACTTGCCCTCATCACATGCTGTTCTGTGTCTCAAACTCAGACTTCTAAGTACAAGTATCTGTGGCATAACATGTCCCTAATGAATAAAGATTTCAAGGGACCAATCACAGGGTAAGAAGGAGGTGGCACTTTCTGGTCGGAGAAGAGGGGAGGCAGAAGAAAGGATATTCTTTTTTGATGGCAGAGAGCATGGAGGTACAATGTAGATAGACGAACCCTATGGGCTTGAGAGGCAGATCCACCAAGATCCACCACCGAAGGACTTTTAACATAATTTAGTTTACAAAATTAAGATGGTAGATTCTGTGCCCAATGATTGGGTTACCTGTTGATCCTAAACTAAGATTGTGTAGTGTTTTCTTTCCCGCAGTGACTCAACTGGTTTCCAGAGAAAAGATATGGCTGCAGAGCCTGGTATTCAAGGGTGCTCCCCAGCCAGCTCTGGGAATTTGGAAGCAAGGGGCTGGTGTGGCAACTGCTAGCCGTGGGAACTTAACAAGCTGGATGGAGAGAGAGCCAGTGCCAGTGTGGGTGGGACAGGCCCTGGATAACAAAAAAAAAAAAACAAAAAAACAAAAAAACAAAAACAAAACAAAAAACAAAAAACAAAAACAAAAAAAAAAACAAATTCGGTCTTGGCCTGTCTGCCAGGACCTAGCAGACTTTAGCGTGGGATGCCTTTTTTATATTTCACACAGCAAGTATCAGCAATGGAAGCTTGCTTGAATGAACAAGGTAGATCAGATGTCCCAGAGAATTAACATCATGGGAGCAGTCTTTGACCAATGATAAATGGTCCCTGGCACCTCCTTCCCTCCTTATCTGTTAGAATGATTAGTTGTATGCTGTCCTGACTCCCAGTGACTTTCCAAGTATGCAGTCTAGTTATTCACAACAACTCACTACTTATTTCCTTCCTCTGCTCCACATTTCATTTCTCCATTCCTTTTTTAATATGGATCTTAGAACGGTCTTCACATAATCTGTGTGTCCCCGTATTCTTGTCTTAGGGTCTACTTTTAGGAAACACAACCTGAAATTAAGGTAATTCCTAAGTTAGTAATATTTTTGTTAATCTAGTTTTATCAAGCATTATTTTTTTTCTTAGAGTTTCAACCTAGTTAAGTGTTCATTCTAGTAGGTTTTTGCTGTGTTCTAAAATAAAAGAATTTAGAGAGCCAAGGAAAGACTATGTAAATACAAAACTAGAAATGTAGGAAAAATCTGAGCTTTATAAGGTACACGAAATTATTCTTTTCCAGGTAAAATTATAAATATATGATGTATTAGTATTTTAGGTAAAAAAGGCTATTGTCCATTTCTCTTTTTTAAAGCATTCATTCTAGTTCTGATGGTGACAATGGACGGAGAAAAAGAGATAAAAGGAGCAAGAATGGCCTTCTGCCTCAAAAAAAAAAATCCACTAACCTCACATATTTTTAAAGAACCAGGAGCAAAAGAAAATTAAATGAAAATTCGGGATTCAAATATAGATAAACCTAGTCAATAGATAAACCACATCTACTGGGAGATGTCAGAAAACGTGCTGCTATATAAGTTGGATTTCACATCTGGACTTGAGATAAAACTGAGGGAACTGAATCAGCAAGCACGGGTAGAGATTTCCAAAAGAAAAGCAATTTCCTGAGTATCACAAGCATTTAAATAACATATAAAGCAAGAGAAGCAAGCAAAGTACGCTAAGCTTGAGAATGGCCAGTGATAGGAAGAAACTAAGAGAAGAATCTCTAAATGTAAGGAAGCCTTGAAAATCTCACACCAGGACAGGGCATTCCAATTACAGTTCACCCAGTGAGGAATAAAGTAAAGCACATGTTGGTGATAATCTGTGGGTTCTAGAATGGTAAGAGTCCTTTCTAGGATGATCATACTTAATGTAGTTGATCTCAGAATAGTACACATAATGTCCATTAACCATGCAAACTATTGAATGTGGCTCAATTCACTTTCAAAAGTGTATTGACAGTGAATTCCATGGCCATTGGTAACTTTGATAAGAGCAGTTCTAAAGGAATGGTTTAAGGAACTAAAAGTGGGGTGCAAATGGGAGACAAGAAAGCTGAGTGAACTTGTGCATAAGCCTTAGGTAGATGATGGATGCAGGGATGCCAAGGCTTTTTCACTATGCCCAATGAACATGACGGTACACAAGGAATTTGATATGTTTCTTTAAAGATAAAAAATTACCAAAACCCCAAAACTCTTAGGAAGAATATACTATACCTAGAGATGGAAGTTAGATAGAAGAATGCTTGCATTATAGAGAAAATGAGGGGAAAATGATAACAAGTTTTAAATGCTGGATAATAGTATATATTTGTTTTGTTTTAATATCCTTTTTCAATACTGCTTTATCATTTAATGATCAGTAGTACTACTCTAGATAATATTTTATAAGTAACCCCAGTATCACAGTATTCCAAAGAATAATAATGTCAGCAGTTCTAAAATTGTGAGTTATGGCTAATACCTCATGAACAGTTAAAGGGGCTAATCGAAATGGGTTTCATAATCAACTAAGTCTCAGAAATACTACTTATTTTATCTGTATCTTACATATTCAAAATCTTACACATTGAAAACATTTAATGAAGGAGTTCATATAAATGAAATTGAGAATTTAGCCCCCCAAATATATCACATTATAGACAGACATGCAATTTTCTGAGCATTCATGTACTTTCAAATTATCCAAACCAACCCAGAATCTGGAAGAACACGTTGTTACCTTCAAAGCTTGCCAACTGACACTGGAGATCATTACTTCTAATTTATCCTGGAGTTGACTCACAGGAATTATCATCTCTTCTCTTAAAGAAAAGCCACTTTTTCCTTCATTTTCCTTCTTTACTTTAAACTTATTGCCACCTTTGATAAAATAGTATAGGCAATGTTAGAATGACTTGACTCTTAATAAAGTTTGCATGCAAATGCTGTCAAGGGCTTTAGAAAGTCTAAATATAGTTTATTTGTGCCTTCCCTTTCATTACCATGCATATTTATTCCCTTGTAAAACTCTGGAAGATCAAAAAGCCATCCTAATTTAAGGCAAAAAAAAAAAATTACTGAGCTGAAGAAAGAGCCAGAGGCTTTTCCTCCATAGAGCTTGAACTAAATAGAATAAAATTAAAGGAAAAGTTTCCTCTCATGACCTATCCCTAGCAACTTCTAATACCCTTTTACAATTTGGTCCAGAAAGGTGCTTGATATGTTAAATATTAAAATGGTAATTGATGAGGAAGAAAGTAAAAGTCGACTGTCTACACTCTATAAATAGAAAAGTAATGTGTTCTTTAACTTTAAAAGATTTCCAAAGAAACAACAACAAAAAAATGTTCAAAAGTCCTATTTTATTTTGCCATATAAAGAAAACAAATATTGTTTTTAATGTAGTTTTAAAATAGCCTAAAATCTGAAATCATAAGAAAAAATTTGTAAAGTATTTCAAAACAACGAATCCAGATTTTAAATATTATCAACAAGAATAGTTTCCATGCAGCTGCTATTATTATAGAACATTGCATGGCTTCCAACTCATGGACCATTTGTCGAGCCAAAATGTCCCATTGCAAGCATAGTGAACATTGCAATAAAATAGAATCAATACTCCTGAGTAAAATTCACCTTTGGGCAAGCAGCATCCGGGCAAAATTAAAACCTTAGAGCCTCTTTATCTGTTATTGAAATGTAGTCCAGAGCATTTTCAGTTCAGTTCTATTAATATCTATGGAGAATCAAAATGTCTTTTAATTAAGAAGCAAGTCTAATCATACCTAATGCTTTTGCAATGCCTTTGACTCAATATGAGCAAGGTTATGAAATTGAGTGAGTTGGATGCCATATTTATTGAACTGCTTGAAAATGATGTTAACTTAATAGTGAAAGACTATCCATTTCTACAAGTTAATCAGAGAGGTCAAAAGACTCCATCAAAACTTTTTAATCAGTCAAAAATCATCTTATTTGTACATGATCTATCATAAGTCTAATAATCATTCATTGTTTTAAGCTATGAAAAAGACACTGCAAGTGGATTGTGTAGATTCACACCAATTAATAAGTTCAAAGTAGCCGGGCGGTGGCGGCACACACCTTTAATTCCAGCACTTGGGAGGCAGAGGCAGGCAGATTTCTGAGTTCAAGGCCAGCCTGGTCTACAAAGTGAGTTCCAGGACAGCCAAGGCTATACAGAGAAACCCTGTCTCGAAAAACCAAAATAGTAAATAAATAAATAAATAAATAAATAAGTTCAAAGAAATTATATACTAAAATAATACAAAATGCCAAAAGGCTGTGTCCTTGATATACAACTCTTGGTCTTTGCACACAGATAACAAAAGGCCTTGCTCACAGTAGATTCTAAGATATATTAATGTAAATACAAAGGTATAATAAATTATTAAAGCTAATAATAAAGTCACATTGAACTGTTCAGTCAACATACGCTTAAAGTGGGGTCTCCCCAGACTACCAGCAGCAGTGAGAATGCATAACCAAACCAAATCATCTTTAATACTAGGCTAGACCCACAGAGCCACTGCTCTAATGAGTCCCTTGGATGATTCTGGTACTTGCTGGGTTTTGAGGAACACTTGCAGGAATGCAGAAACTATAATATTCTCAAAAGACAGGGAGGATACTGAGGTCAGAGAGATCTGAAAGAGGTTTAACGTTCCTTCTCCTACTCTAATAAATACTGACCAAAAGAAGCTTGTAAGAAGAAACACTTCTTTGGCTTGTACTTGCAGATTACACGCCATGATTGAGAGAATTCAAGGCAGAAACATGCAAGAATCATGGAAGAACCTTGCTCGTTCAGTCTCTGGCTCCCTCACAGGTTCGTGCTTAGCTATCCTTATTATATATCCCAGAAGCACCTACACAGGGACTGGCAATGCTGGCAGTGGGTTATATCCTTTACATCAATTAACCGTCAAGACAGTCCCCCAAACACATGTCCACAGGCAAAGATAAACTGCACAATTCTTCAGCAAACACTACCTTCACAGGCGACCCTAGGCTGTGCCAAGTTAACTATGACAACATTTGACTCAGGCTCCTCATTCTCATAATACAATTTAAGTGACTGAAGGATCCAAATCACTGATTATTATAATCACTCTGATTAACTATATCAGCACGTGTTCTGCATTCATGCAGACATCAACTGAAATTTAAAAGTGAGAATGGTCTTAATCTTTGTTAAGTGAATGACAAGCTAGAGTACATATATAACCCAGACGTAAACAGCAGCGCTGCCCTCTGGGAACACCCACATGCTTCTCAAAGCTGGTCCTGGGGAAGGACAGCTTGTCCCTTCCAAGCTCCTTCCAGAGCTCAAAATGACTCTCATAGATCAGTAAAATAAAAGTGACTGGAACCCATCGGCCAAGCATTCAGGCTTTTAGCCTTTTGTGTATTAAGGGGAAGAAAACTAGAGATGAGTATTAACAGAAAATCTGTGTTGAATATTAAAAGTCAAAAGCTAGTACTCATTTAAACAAAGGCAGTCATCATGGAAACAAGTTATTTAAACTGTCTATGCAAGTGTGAATGTGTACATGGTTTGCATGTGTGTGTTTGTGTGTGTGTACATGCACATAAACACGTGGGTATGTGCACAAAGTGCTGAGAGAAGCACCCAGGGCCTTGCACAGGCTCAATAAAAACTGTAACACTGGCCTATCCTCCCATCATAACCATTTCTTTTATGAATATCTCCTTTGAGCTGAATGCAAGTTTAGGAAACATGTCTAGGTAGAACAATGTGTGTAGTATTTGAGATGTCTGACTCTAATTGTATTGATGGCTTTCCTGGTGTGTTGGCAACAATCAGAAATACACCTCTGATAAGACTAAAGGGAGTAAAAATAAAGTTCTCCCTGTTCCACAGCCAATGGTTATGTCAGCCCTACAGTACAAACCTAATTTAGTCTGGGTGTGAGGAATTAGAGTGAGTTCCTATATCTGGAAAATTCACATTTGGGATAGACTTTAGATATGGCCAGAGATCCAAGAAATTGGAGATCGATGATGGAGTATCTGGACTTTGTCACTTTCTCCACTGCAAACTTCTGGTTTTAACGTTTGCCTTTATGATCAGGGATGACCTCTTACTTGACAAGCAAGATGGTATGACTGTGACTAGCTTTGGTCTGCCTCCCAATGGCAACTCTAAGTAAAGTCAATAACTTGCCTCCTTAGAATTCACCCAAAAAGGGTTTTGATTGCTCTGCTTGAATGTAATGGTCACACATCCAACCCAGATCCAATTAGTTTGCAAGTTGATGGCTTATTCATACTGATTAGCCTGGGCCAGAATTCCAAGGACTCACAGTCTCCTAGTATGGAAAGTAAACCTCTGAGGGAAAAAAAATACAAAGTAAACTAGAAGGCCACTTTGTAAAAATAGTTTACATCAGGTGGGCTGACCAGTGATAAAAAAAAACAGATCTGAAGAACCCAAGAAGGCCCCCATAAGTGTGTTTGATGAAAGATGAGGGGCCATACAGGTGAAAGGGGATGCAGGGCTGGGAAGGAGACTGCAGAGGCTGAGACAGAAAGGCTGGAAGGAAAGCTCGGATCTCTTCCCCCTTTCCTTTCCTCCTTTCTCATCTTCCATTGTCAACTATTTCTTCACTCAACTTGCCACTAAGGCACCTTAGTGGAAGGAGTGTGGGGGCCTTCTCAACCTCTGGGAAGACAAAGAATGAAAGGGAGTACCTCATCTGTCCTGATGTTAATCTCAGCACAGTCAGCCACTGCGTGGTAAGAGAGATTGCCAAGTGAAAACCTGGTCCTAAGTTTAAAGAGACACACTTCTGAGAATCTGATGGATTGGCATGTTCTAAACATCAACAGGGACATATGTCTATGTTGTCCCTGCAACAGAGCTTTGGGTACAAAACATAGGCGTAACAGTAGGAAAAGAATACCTGAGTCTCTGCTATGATTATTTTTTCCTACAGCTATAAAAATTTTGGCTCTTCAGATATGGCTCAGAAAGTAGGCAGATTGTGTAAAGTAGTCAAATCTGGAACTGTGGTTGGCAGGAGAATGATTTAAAAGAGCTCTCTAAAATATAACATACATTTATATTTCAGCCTGAAGTAGAATTTATCATCAGCTCAGCCCTCAGTCTGACAACAGAAAGGAGGTTTTTGTTTTGTTTTGCTTTTTTAAACCCACCTCTGTGACCAAAACACAGGCAATATTTACCACACTTGGGAGCAGAATACTAAAGAGAGAATTTAACAGTGGTACAAAGAGCATGAAATTTCCCCCTGGAGGAAAGGTGGGCATAGCTCTGTATGTCGGCAATGAGCCCGGCTACTTGATTCAGATACAAAACAGGCAGAAGAACCCCAGGTCAGTCTTCAGTCGCTCACTGGAAGGGAGGGATATGATTCTAAATAGTAGATGTCAGTCACCAGGATCAGCCTTTACCCTGATCTGCAATGGGCTGAAACTGAGTAATTCCCTATCTACTTTCTCTATGCTGAATCAGGGAACTTGGGAGTTAGGTAAGCCGAAGTTTAATAAAGCATTTAACATAAGACAGAACTAACTTGAGTCAAACAATAACAGTCTGTGCCTATCTACAGTTAAGAATCAAATAAGCCCAAAGCCAGCAAAGAAGCTTTCACAAGACTTGCCACAAGCTGTCCACATTTTAAACTTATTTATGCATGTGTGCTTCCTCACCTGGACTATGCAAGTGACAAACGGGAACTTTATTTATTAATCTTACCTGACAAAAGCTTTATTTACTCAGGCAATTTGCTGGATGGAATAGCAGGTGACACCAAAAAACGGGACAATGGATTCCCTGAACAAACACGTGTTTAGCTATTGGCTTGGTTGGAAAATGGCACTCCCCACTGCTGAACAGCAACAGAGCAAATGAAAATTGGACTACTGTTTGTTCATGTTTGTCAGAGTTAACCAAAACCACTAGGGTGTGTTTCCTTTCCTCCCTCCTAGCCTGCCTTCCTCCCAACAATTTGTTTGATGTTCCAGAGACTCCTGCCCTTGACTTAGCTGAATAATTTCTCCCATCAAAGATACAATTCATGCCAGCCTCCTCTCAAATGTCACATAAACATTGATGACAATACACACACAGAGACAGACAGACAAACGCAGACAAACAGACGCAGATACACATGCATGCACAGATACACACAGACACAAAGATGCACACACAAACACATATAAACATAAACACACACAAACACCCAAAAGGGAGAGAGAAGACACATAGACACAGACACAGCATGCACAGATGCACAGACACAAACAGACACAAAGATACACACATAAACACACATACACACACACACACACACACACACACACACATACACATACACACACGCACACATACACACATGCACACACCTTGAGTTCTTTTTCTGCTCTTGCCAGTCATAGTGAGTCCTGTAAATCCACTCGTATTCCAGCTTACTTGAATGCCAGTGAAAGTTCTGGAAATGTATTTGGTGAAAGAGTTAAGTGGCCTCTTTTAAAATGCAAGCCTGGAGGAGCAGATGGCACATTTGCTGACTGGGGATATGCTGCTCTCGCTTGGGTTTAAATTCCCTCCCTCCACCTGGCATCCCAGACAGCTGTATCAGCTCCATCTGCCCACCTTGAAATCATCAGGTGAATGCTCCATTTTCTTAATTGAGGTTAAACTAACCCAAGTAATCAAAGACAGGTATGGGATGTTTCCTGTCATTACTACATCTCTGATAGATGAGGTAACCGCATCTATCCCTGCATACATAAGCTGCACTTTAATATTGAAAAGCTTAGCACAGTGAGTTAAAAGACAAATAAAGATGACAGGCAGGTAAGCCTCCTCTCAAAGACTTGACATTTTCCTCCCTTCATACTAAACTTCTTGGGCAAATTCCTACTCACACTCAAGAAACTTAATAATGTACAGTCACCAAATCCTCTTACCTAGGAGAAGTTCAGGCTACTCTGACAAAAAAAAAAAATCTTGTGGGAGTCAATGGTCTATCACCTGCCCAATGGAAGATACTGGGGCTCTGATGGAAGGATGATGTTGGATCTCCAAACCTTTGCTCTATTCACAGAAACCTAGTACTCATGCTAGGAATAACTCCTGTTCTCACAGTGTTCACATTTCAATGAGGAGAAAATAATTTATGTACACATACAAAGACACTTAACACTTCAGTTCATAATAGAAACTATAAAGAGTATAGATTAACACAATAGCAACCAAGAACAGGTTGCAGGGAGAGCTGTGGAAGGAAGCATAGGCAGCAAGTAAATGGCTTGGTAGGAAATAGTTCAGTTGCTATTCTAAGAGCTGTGGCTCCTCAGGATAGTTTCAGTCCGTCACGATGTCCCTCAAGGGGTCATTGCAGTTGGAGTCTTAGTCAACAGAAAGCAGATACTCGTGGGTAATAGAACTTTTGGAAGATGAGACCTTCTATGAGGTTCTTGAGTCAAGTGGACATGTTCTTGGAAAGCTGTTTTTCTTACGTGATCCCTTGATTTCTCACAGGAGGTTGATAGACATGTCCCATTCTCTTGGCTTCTTGACTTAAGATGAAACTTGTAGCAACAATGTGTCCTCACTATGGTATGAGACCCTGCAAGTACTCATCAGTGACCAAGCCACTGAAGCCATACACCGCCTCTCCATGATTGATGAGATGGAAAGTTGCATTAATATTTTGTTGTTCATTTTACCATCATCATTTCTTTTCAATACCCAACATAGAACTATGTTAAAGGGATAAGGCTATAAGGATGGGTACCAAGTAGCCATTTTTACTTATGTTTATAAGCATAGAAAGTTCACAGAGTGTGCAGGTTGGTCAATATTCACAAACTGAGATGCTAATGAAATTAAGAACCCAGATGAGACATAAGATGATCAATTATCAACAGCCACTGAAGTGCCCCAGTGTTTCCTTCCAGAAACTTCCAGAGTTAGTCTAACCTCTAACAGCATGCACTATTTTGCGTAGTCTTATCTTTTATGTAAATAGAATGAGACAGTACATTCTTTCTTGGTCTTTCTTGTATTCTTGAAAATATGTTGTGGGCACTATCGGAATTCTCTATGCACTTGGAAATCACTTATTTTCATCCTGTAATGACCCTAATGTGACTGTGGTATGACACACTCATTCTACTGTTGGTGACAATTGCAGTATTGTCAACTGTGGAGGTCTGACTATTTTAGTAAGAGTGTCATGATGAACACGTGTATGTCCTTCTGCTAGGTTGATTACTCAGAGGAAAACTATTAGATTCTAGTACCTGCAAATTACTTAGGCTCCATAGAAACTATCAAACCCAGAACAGCTCTTTTTATTTTTCTTAGCATACAAACATTGGATTTCACTAAAGCTTTTTCAGACAATTAATTTTTCTTTTTCCTCTGTTATCCACACTTTTCATCGTCCTTAATGGCATTGGATGCAAAGTAGGACCAGCAAAAATAAACTAGAGATATACTCTGTCAGTTAAATTTAATGCAGCAAATGAGCACAATTCTGAATCTACTAGGTAGCCAAACTAGACAGGAATCATACTAAAACATGAAAAACCAGAAACTTGACCAGAGATGTCATTTCATACATATGTGTTGTGTTGATCATATCTCACTTCTTTTTTTTTAATGTTTTTAGATATTTTTATTGGATATTTTTATTTACATTTCAAATATTATCTCCTTTCATAGTTTCCCCTCTGCAAGCCCCCTATCTTATCCCCCTACCCCTGCTTCTATGACAGTGTTCCTCACCCACTCACCCACATGGTTGAGGGATAGGGTGACATCTCACTTCTAAAATTCATATGTGTTATGGATGAAAAGAAAGCCAATACATCTTCAACATTTTTCATTAGTCATCAATATAGGACTGATTGTTTATCTATGAGTATTATAAGTGTGCAGTGTGAGGTGAAGAATATAAATAAGGTTGCTGATAATTATGAATAAAGGGGAAATTAGCAATGATTGGAAAGAGATCCTTATACAATGTCTCTAGCCCTGAACTACAATTTGAAATTGCAGTATAAACTCAAACTCATACTACATTCTCTGTCTATCTCTCTGTCTCTCTCTGTCTGTCTCTGTCTGTCTCTCTCTGTCTGTCTCTGTCTCTGTTTCTTTCTCTCTCTCTCTCTCTCTCTCTCTCTCTCTCTCTCTCTCTCTCTCTCTCTCTCTCTCTGAAATTATCCTCTATTGAGAAGGTGTACAAGTAATAATGGGCAATTCTTAGTGTCCTGACTATGTTATTTAAATATCTTCTCTCATTGAAAACAACCAAAGGCACTTCATCAGAAGTGGCTGGTTCCATACATAGAGAAGGAAATGTGAAAAATAGGCTTAAAATAAAACATTAAAACAAAAAAGGAGAAAGAAACTGTAGGAAGACTATTACAATAATATCAAAGGACTCAGAAATCAAGTTGAATGAGGTTCCACTAGCCAAAGCTGGGACAATTAAATGTCAGTAAGGGTTAGAATCATAATGGACTGATGCACATAAAACTACACAAAGCAACAAATCCAAACTAATGCTAAATACCTCGTTAATTTCATTTACTGAATGTTAAGAAGTGAGCTCAAAATTCTGGGAACTAGACAGGAAAATAATGGGCAGAATTTCGCTCATATGCCAGTTGCATAAAACATAACCATAATTGATTTAATAAACTCTTTGCCATATAATCAACCTAACTAACAAACAGAGTGGAGATGATTGATTCAGCCTTCACTTAATCAATTAAGTAATGATCACCAATGGATACAAACATTACCAAAGAAGAAACAATACTATAGAGAACAAAAGAAACACTGGGGGAAGGATGTCCTGTCTATGACTGGGTATTAGTGGCATGTTGACATGTCAAGGACCCCAAAGCTTTAGCTATGTGGAAAATTAACAAAGTCACCCCAGAACACAACCTGGGATGAGGTTCAGAGGGAGGGCAAGACCTTTATGTGGTTCATGTGCAGATGTTTAGAGCGTGTAATGAAGATGATCAGCATAAAGACTCCCCTGCTCCATCCAAGTGTTCACAGCTTGAAGACTGCTTCCCTTTAGAAACTGATCCTGCTGAAATTGCCTTTAGCTAATCTGTATGTTTGTCTGCCTTTGTGATTCATCTAGAGATCCTTAATTCCATGGTTCATTGGTATGGAATAAACCTATGTCTCTGTTCAACTGTATATAATAAAAACATTGAATTTCAAGGGTGTTGCATCTTCTTCATCAGAGAGCTAGGCAAGGTCATCAGATCCCAGCTCTTCTTTCTTTGTGCCTGTGTACATCTTTCTTTCCTTCATTTCCTAGCCACCCCAAGAAGGTCAAGTCCATGGACCCACCCAAGGACTCAGCACAAACCAACATCAATATGTAAAGGATGTTTGCCAAAAGAAATCAGGCCTTAGTCTAATTCATCTTTGAAATTGAATCAGTAATCATCAATATGTAGGAAATAAAAAAAACCTATTATATCACACTTCATGGATAATAAGTGCATTGCTGAAAAAAACTAAATGAAATCAGACTTGGCTTTTTCAACAAAAATAGGAATAAAATTCCTATTTTTTTCCTATATAGAAAATAAGAGAAATGGAGCAGAAACACGAGTTTAAAAATTAAGATGTCTTTTGGGTCCTGATTCCAGTTTCAAACAATAAATGTGAGCTGGTTAAGTAATGCTTGCAGCCTATTGCTGGCATTTCAGGATATGTAATAAAGAAATGGAAGTATCGCTTAAGGAGAGCCCTCGGAGGGATGGCCGACCTCCTGACATTGCAACACGGCATTGTTCTCCACCAGGTTCACACTGGCAAAACTCACAATCAAGTTACAAACACAAATGTGAGAAAATCTCATTTAGGCAAGTTTACAACTTTGCATTGGACCACACTCATAACTGCTTCGGCCATAGGTGGCCTGCAGGTGTAAGTTAGATATGCCAGAATCCAAAAACATTAACATATGAAAACAATATATTGAGAATTTGCTTTTATAAAAAAAAAACCTGGGAAGGCAAGTTATGAAGTCACAGAAGAGATACAGGATAGTAATTGCTACAAAGGCTGATGAGGGTACAATGTGTTCATTGCTGATATATATTAAAAATTCTTTATCAACTAAATTGAAAAATTATGATTCTACCCAGGAGACTCAATACACTGAGCTGGTTCTAAAGAATAGGGTAGGCGCGCCTGAATCTCCATTCTATTGTTCTTATGGGGGAGTAGTAATTATGGGTTACATCAATTTCCTTTACCTATGTCTGTAAAATTTGAGAAGTCTTCGTGTCTTTTCAGCCTGTTGTCTCATGAAAGACAGTCATGACAGAATTGCTCTAGTCCTTTTCCCAATTCAGCCATACCTTCAGCAGCAGACTGTGAATAATGTGTCCTATTTGGGACTGCTAGAGTTTAAACATGAGCTCCTCCCCACAGGTTTGCCTATTGAAATTTTTGATCTTTGTGCAGGCTAATTGATTGTCAATTTGGCTATGCCTGAAATCAGCTAAGACCCAAGCAGCTGGGCACACCTTGAGGGCTTTTCGTAACTGGATCCTTTGAGTAAAAAAACTCACCCTAAATTTGGATCACACCTCTGTCGGAAATGCACATAAATGACATGGAAGAAGAAAGCTTTTGCTTTACTTCTCTATTCTCTATCTATCTATCTATCTATCTATCTATCTATCTATCTACCTATTTATCTCTATCACTATCTCTATCTCTCTGTCAAGTTCATCTAGCCTATTGCTAATTTATTCTTTTACTGCCATTAGAGCCTATTTCTTCATCCAAAACATCAGCAGCACTCAAAGAAACCTCCAGGACTATAGCTAGCATCAGGTTCAGGATGCTGAGAAATCCAGTCCTATAGACTGAATAACTACCAGATTCTTGGTCTTTCTGTCATAAGACAGCCATTGTTGGACTAAGGAGTTAAGTCAATGTGTAATGGTTCTGGTGAACATTGTGTCCTTGGCCCCATCCTGACTCTTGTCCTGCTTACAGGCCATCATGACATGAACAGCAGTCCTCTGCCACATCCTCCCACCAGTCTTGGGCTAAAGAACTTTCAGGAACTGTGAGCCAAAATAATCCTCTCTTCCTCCCTTATGTTATTTGTTCTGACTCTCATATCATCTGAACATTCCTCCACTTATTAGTCATGTGTCATTGGGGTCATATTGTTAGGAGTGATCTTAAATGTCTCTAGTTGTTCAAACTGAAGAGTTTCCCTTGGGGGAATCTTGAAGAAGGAAAGTTTCACATTCACTTGCTCTGTGAGAGATCTTTCCTGTGGGGATGGTGATTTCAAGTTTGTACCAGGAAACCAACAATTGTTTGTCACTGACCTTCTGACAGCTCTTGTGTTTCCAGCCTTATAGTAACCTAACCTATTTGCTTTTTCAGTTAGTGATTCAGAATAATTGAATAAAAATATGAAGGCAATCATTCTCAGCTTGGAAAGCTACAGGCATCTTTAATTGGCACAACTTTTTGCAGTCAACATAATGGAATTTAAACTGACTGTTAACTGCATTTTTTTCGGGTGTTGTAATTGAGAGGGGGAAAAATAGATTGGAGCTTCTTCTCCATATACACGGACATCAAATTTATTCCAACTTGAATTCTAAACAATATTAAAACAAATTAATTCTGATCTTTTTTGACTGAAATGTTTTCTACTTTTTTTAAAAAGAAGGACACATTTTTTAATGAGCATCTTACATAGAAGTCTCTGACATTTGTGAACCTTTTAAACCACATTTTCCTCATATGTTCTGACATGAACAAATCTACTTGCAAAGGTGAATTCTTTGGTCCCAAACATGAATGAGTACCTAAGGGAAGGATTCAGGATGCTCCTTCCACCTACAGACATATATACCAATGTTTTCCTAAGTCTCCTATAACCCTCCAGGACTAGGTGATACCTGGATAATAAAAATAGTAGGGATACTTGAAAATTCATATTAACTGTTTAATTAGAGTTTCTTAGATGCTGTTTCAAATTAGGATAATTTTAAGTTATTAGATGTGACAACTATATAAACATCAAAAGCTTTAATTAGAGAGTTGTTTGTGTAATGGAGTAAAATCCACTGGAAGCATCAATCTGTCACTCTGCATTAACTCCCTGCCACAGAAATTCCCTCTGGACTGCTGAGCCTCAGCCGCAAGCCTGCATCTATCATCCTCCTTCAGAAATTTAATCCTCACCTGTTTATGGCCAGGTCTCTGCTCTTTAAAGAATAAAGATCAGGATGAGAAACACCAGCTGAATTCTCATTCAAATTCATATCGACTCCTAGTGTTGCTGAATTTGCTTAATGTATCACTAAGCACATTCTTTCCAGACTTTATAAATACCCTGCCATGTTATTGATGAAATAAAAGTTTTGTAAATGTTTCAACGTTAGAGGTGATAAAAAAAAGAAAAAGACAAAATCAAGTCTGAGAGTTTCCCTCAAGATCTTATTAACCTTGAAAAATTACTTTTTTTCATTTTAGGATCTCATGAGAGCTCAAGGCTCTTTCCTTCAAAATCCATAATCACAAAAATTTTGAATAAAATCCCAAAAGTCTTAGGTACCTCCTTATGCCAACCTATATCTGCCTTCTTTGAGTTCACATACTCAACATTAAAACCTACCTTAACATTCAGATTCCAATTCTCACAGCATTAAATATTTATAAATTGGTAAGTTTGTGTAGTCTCCATAAAACGTCAAAGACTATGCTGGAGCCTAGAAGGACAATAGGAAAAACATTTATCACTGACCCCTGTGCTCCTATGAAATGGAAATGAATGTAGAATAAGAATTCTATGAAAATTACATAAAGGCAGTCAGAGTGTTGTGAGAGCAAAGAAGAGTTTGGGCTGATGAAGAAGATTTTAGAAAGATTCCTTGAGTCTCTAACAAGGGAAGTCAAGAATAGAGATGATAGTCAGAAATGAAGGGACCATTTGAGTGGAGAGGAATAGCAAATTCAGAAACCATGAAACTAGAAGGAACTTGATATAAGGCCCAGTGACCAAGCCGAGAGACAATGGGGATGAAGACACACTCTGTCTGGAGGATAGACAAGGACTAACCTGGCAGGTCTTCATAGCATAGTTCAAGCATTGTTTTATTTAAGAGCAATGGTAAGTAGTTAAGGATTAATAATCGGGACTTAAAGTGTGACCCAGAAGTTCATATGTTCAAGTCATGGTTCCCAGGAAGCTATATTTAGAGATGGGGCCTTTGAGATGTGACTGGATCAGGAGCTCTTTGATGTCAGGAGTGAATTAATTTATTTATGAATATTCAGATTAATAGAATTGGTTAGGAGCTCAGCTATTAAAGTGAATGCTCTATTCCTGGCCAGAGTGAGGTGAGTAAACTTTCTCCACAACATGCTTCTGAGAGGCCAAACCTACTCCATCTTGGGACTGGCCTCCATCTTAGAAGAAAAAGCCTGAGAATTTGACCTGCAGTTAAACCCAAGTACTAGGAAGGACCCCACAGCTTGTCTTGGCCAGGGTTACTCCCTTGCTACTTCCTTGCAGCAGTTAATCAGAGAATAGTCTGATCATTTCAGACATACTTTCAGAACATTTGTGATTGTATACGGTCTTACTTCAGAGCACCCATCTCTTGGCCTACAATAAATATTCAGTTAGATGCTTGCCAGGCTGGATACCCCAGTAAGAGTTCAGGGTTGCTTCACCAAACAGTGCTGTGGGTTGCTGGTACATAAGCCCAAACTCTAGTTTGTAACAAAGAGACCCTATTGTGATTACATCGGAGTTGGATCCTTAGTGGTTTTTTGGGGTTCAGGAAAATTTCATGGCCACCATGATTCTTTGTCTCATATTTTGACCCATCTGGGTTGAGAGACCATTGAGTGAAACCTCTGACTATAGTGGCAGAAGATTATCATACTTTCTAAGAAGGCAGTGTGATGGTCATTGGATGAGAACCAGGTGGGAGTAGAGACTTAACAAATGACCATGGTCAACTTCAAACAATACTTATTTGAAATTTTAAAAAACTGTGAAAGATTGAACTTTCCATTTGCCAATTCATGGGGAAATGCCTGGCACACAGTAGATGTTCTGTAAATGTTTGTTGAATGAGTGAATAATGAAAGAGGGGAACATAAATCAGTCAAACATAAACAAATTAGGATACAAAAGATGCTATGGTAAAGATAAGTATATGAGTTAATAATGAACTTGAATTAATATGACCCTTCATTGGGAATGAGGATGTTAAAGAGTCTGGTTTGACAAACATACTCTGGAGGTGTAAGTTAAAGTTATAAATTACTGGAAGCAGTGACACAAATAGAAATACAGGAGATTAACTTTTCCCTAACATTAACATTCTGAGACTGCCTG